>OY744462.1:1879763-2173422 GCA_963556145.1 Hygrocybe punicea | reverse complement strand
AATACCCTAATCCCAATCGGAACGCATGAAAGACGGGGGAGTGTTTTGTTTCGCTCTTTATACGGTGAATCAGCAGATATGGTACAGAGCCTTCTGGATTCGATCTATCCTGACATGGGTAAACGTAACGTTTTCCCAAGTTGCAAGGCTCACATTTCCTTTTCACAAGGTTGGTTCTCAAATACGATTGCTTACGGTATTACATATGGATACGATGCCGTGACTTCTCCGCTCGAAACCACTTACGCCATCGTGGCTGCACTCATTGTTGGTGACACACCCCAACAAATAACGTGGCACATGAACAACGCGCGCAGAGTCGGCGCAACTGCTGACGAGATAAAGGCGGTGAGAAAGATCTCGATGGAAGTGGCGAGTCGGGCGGGTGTTCGATGGAAGGAAGGAGTGCCTGAGGTTGAGTGAAAAACCGGTTTACATAAGCATTGATACTACAACCATGAGAATAACGCTGAGGAACCAGAGATGTTCAACGCATCCATGGCGAACAGCTAAGGGTGGCTTGACTGTTTCTCTGGAACTAGCGGAAAAGGCCCTTGATGGTTTGCCTATTCCTGTGGAGATGTATTGGTGATTGGTGTTGAGATGTAAGCAAGACAGTTCACTGCCGTGCTCTATGATTGTATTCTGCGGAACCTAACCTTGTTATTGCACTTATCAAGACTTTGATCAGGCGCCGATATCGCACCGTCCAAGTCTTTCAGTATCCGACTTGAATTCTGGGGGAAATATCTGACTACTTCATTGTGGACAGACGCTAGAGATCCGATGTGCTTTTTAAGAGTTTCCCATGTTTCAGCCGGGTCATCAGTCTATGATTTGCAGACAGACTGGCCGTGGAAATATTTCAGGTCAGCAACCTTGTTAACCACCAGACTGACTGCATGAGCTGAGATCCATATTACACTTCAGACCAGCGGGAATATCAGCGGGCTGCTCGCGGATGACAGGCAGGACATTGCTCGTATCAAGGACCATACAGTGGTAAGCTGATTTGTCCGCGATCATACCTTCCTCGTTATTTACTATCCATCACAAATACCTAGAAGAATGAAACATGTGCAATCATGAGAGGTGCGCATAACAAAAACAGCGGAATTACTTCACATGGATAGTTTTACGGAGCAGTTAAACGAGCTTCCCCGTGCTGAGAAGGCCACCCACGACTCCGGACGTGCTAGAGGACCATCATCTTGTTTCAATGGGACGCGCATTGGCTTCCTAGATATAATAGGCCTGGTTAGAGAGTCAGGATGCCGGCCTGCCCCGCATCTTTTAGTTGAGTGAACTGGCGGGTATTGGAAAGTCGACAAAAGCACTCAATCGCCGAGTTCGCACACGAGCGTGGATATCTGGGTGGAAGCTTCTTCTTTTCCCCAGACGACAGCGCTCTTTCGTGATCCGACGCTGGTCTTTCCTACCCAGTTAGCTCTGTTCGATCCTACATTCAAATCTTCGATCGGAGAGGCCTTGAACCGTTTTTTTCGCATCTTCCTCACAAGTTGACCTGAAAATCACATTCGGACTGTATTCGACCAAGGACAATCACACGACATTCATCTTTCACTATATCGAAGAATCAGTCGTTCAGCCTGACATTCGACTATTTCTTCAAGTCGGACTTACCAACCTTCCGAAACCACGAAGTATATCACCAGTGACTGGCCAGCGATCTGGAGACACTAGTTGTGACCCCCTGTGGTTACCTTGGCACCATTCACTCAAGAAGAGGTTTCTGATGCACTGTACCATCATCCTTACGCCACCCACATCTGATGAGTCTCCCCGTATCCATCACTCATCGTTTCCCCGACTTCATTATCAATCCACAACGGGGCATTGATCCAAGACTAACTGTTGTCGTGCCCACTCAAGAAAGACGACTCTATCTGTGTTGTCTGCAGTTGATTGAAACTAAACATGGTCTGTATTGGAAATCCATTACTATTGAATATCGAATAGCGAAGTCGACGATCTCGGGCAGAGGGTCAAGAAAGCATTTCCGCCTGAGTTGCAGTATTTCTGTCTTTATTGGTCATCTCATTTAATGGAGGCCAGGCTTGATGACGTGGAGGTGGCAAATCAACTGGATAAGTTTGCCCCTGAACTGGTTCGAAGCTATGAGCCTTCTTCATGCAACACCACTTGTATGAGAATGGTAAGATTTGTAGTTACTCTGGAATGGTATTGATGGGGTTTTATAGGCACGGTCTGACCACCGGCCTCTCACCCAATTGCTGATGGATACCGGTTCATTTTACATCACCAACTGTCAATTCCGACTAGTGCTCTGCACGTTTATTGGACAGGATGCCATTCACCCCGCGCAACACTAATCTATACTAGACTTATAAAGAAGACGCTTGTGACGGCACGAATCCTTAGTGATCACCTTGTTTGAACACTGTAGCCGGCAAAGGAATGGAGGTCAAGTCCGTGGCTTATTCGCGAGACGGATCGCGTCTGGCTGTAGAAGGAAAGGTGGGACAGTAGGGAGTATCAGGTGCCCACATTATGGCGTTTAAGCATCGAGGTTCGATTCGTTCGGTCGCCTTTCTGCCCAATGACATGCACTTTACCTCTACTAGTAGTGAAAAGACCATACAACTCTGGGATGCCTCCTCTGACTCACCCGTTCGGTTCTTCGAGGGGCACTCCGATGCTGTTAATTGCACCCCTATAGGTTCGTATCTAGCCTCAGCATCTACAGACACCACCATCTGCACACGTCTACTCTCGAGTCCCACCGCAGTCCTGTTTTTGCTGTCACTTCTCTACCTGATGGTTTCCAGCTACTTTCTAGGTCTCAGGATGGGGTAATTCGGCTATGGTTGTGGTCTCAGGGACAGAGATCAGAACGTTCAATAGCCACAGTCCGCTCAATCGCGGTTTCTCCTGATGTCCTCCGTTTGGTTTCAGGCTCAGATGACCACATGAAAGTTTTCGACAAACTCTCTGGTGTTGCTCCCATCATGACATTGTATGGTCAGTTTATTCGGTCACTTTCTCGTCTCATCGGTCGCGTTTGGCTGCGATCGGACCCTCTAACCCCAACCTAAGAGTATGGGACAGCATGTCAGTGAATTTGTCGCGACATTCAAGGGCTGAGCGAACGGTGTTGCTTTCTGGAATGCACCTGGTGTCGGGTGAGAGTTCTCCACATTTGTTTGATGCAAACACTCTCTCACCTTTCCTCAAAAAGTGTATGATGACAAGGCATTCAGACTCTGGGATGCCTCGTCCCGCCCACCTGATTTAGACCCTGATAATCATACGGACTTTGTCACCACCTTCACTTTCTCTTAGGACGGAGGAGGATACGAAAACAGTGCGTCTGTAGAACGCTGTCTCAGCCAAACACATTAAAATTTTCAGAGGCCACACTCGGCTTCGCCGGACGATTCACAACTGGCTAGTTTCATAGACAGCGGATCGTGCATCGTTACCCGGACTACCAACCAAACACTAACGTGGGACCTAGTGAAACGGGCGCAGCCGATCAGTTGCATTGATGAAGAGAACCCGGATCACTCGGGTCCTGTTATTAGTGGAAGTAGTAAAGGCTTCTGCTTTCACATGAGAGGGCCGCTGGCTGTGGATGGCAGAAGCGCGAGATAGTGAAGGCGCTTCATTCGAATCGCCCTCATTCATACCGTGTAGTATTCGTTTGTGTTGATGGTCAGGTCGTAAGAAGCAGTTCTGATCATTTTCAGCAAACGCATCTGCACTTCAAATTCATATTTCTGACCTATGTATCTCGTTACGGTGGTTTGCTCTCGGAATCAAATTCCGAAAATCCGAAAATTGAAAGTCAAAGGAATAACTGAGCACGTGCCAGCTCCAGGTAAACCTTTCTAGTAGTTGTTGTGAACCTATTGCAGGGCCACTTCACGCCTTCGAGGACAGCACCAAACGCTAACTGCGCTGATGGACGATTCGAGTCTCAGTGATGGCGATGGTTCTGCTACGATGCCCACGGTGGCTTCTGTCCTTGGTATAAAGGGCTTACTGCGCCTTCGACCTCATGGTTCCATCCAGAAAGCTCATGTTGTTTTACGACGCGTCGAATTGTCGGATGACTCAAGCGAAGATGGAGAGGCACGACCAGTGGTATATTTTAGTTTATTTGCTCAAAAGAGAATCGAGGTGAAGCCAGGAAAGGAGATCTTAATGGCGGTTTCTTCTCAAGACGGCACGTTGAAAGACCAGGCTGTCATATTCGAGGGTGATCTGCTCGGTAGTGAAGAAAACCTGGAGGATGAAGAAGAAGGTGTAGATGACGTCGTGGAAGAACACGTCTCCGACACATTACCCGTCCGCCAAGCCATTCCACCGAAAATGCGTAGAGCATGGACCAAACAATTTGAGGAGGTAAGCCCGATGTCAGGTAAGTTGATCTTCCTCTTTTGTCTTCCTGTTGCTTGTGCTCGCCACTGATATTTGTGATTCAGGTAACACCTTTGTGGCGACTTCTACCGCCTATAGGTCCTTCGGTGTACAGGCTCAACCACACTTGGTTTGTGAGGCTGTTCAGGCCCAACCTGCGCACCTTTCTGTATCAATCCAGGCTCGGGCGACGTGTATTTCAACTTCTGTTCAAGTTGATTGCCCACCGTCCCCTACGGACCTGTCTTTCGTCACTCCGATTAACATTTTCCCGAATTCAAGTAAGCTAACCAGCGATGTCGCCGTTGGATCCACGATTTCTTCTGGTGATATTCAACGTTCAAGTGAACTGTCAGAGGATATCGACCTTGTAAGTCACAGCGCAGGTAACATCAATTGTTACACCGAATTCTCACATTGTATCAAGGCATGGGAGAGTGGAGGAAGTCTGTCTCCTATGGAGCTCGATTCTTCTGGCAGTACACGTCCACCATCTCCTTTTCTTTCTTCACCGCATGTTCTTCCAGTGAACAATGTCACATGGACTGCATCGCCCTCTCGTGAATCATCGATTGCTTCAAGCTCGGGCGATCGCTTCGCTACACGGAAACCACTCAAGCGTCTGACACTAGAAGAGGAACTCGTGCCAGACGTTTACTCTTCTTCCCCTCTTCCGCCTCCAGTTAACGCGAACCAGATGGCTATCGATGCAGCTGACCCGGAACCAGCGTCTACCTTAAAGTTTACCCCGAAGGCCGAATCAATTCAGAGGACTCCCGAGGTGTTTACTCCCGTGTCGCGTTCGCCAAATCTGACTAATTGCAAACTTTCGGCTATGGATGCCCCCAAGCTGAAAGCACCAACGGAGAATCCTCGGTCAGCGTTCACAGCGCGACGGTCCACATCTTCAACAATGCAACACACTCCATTGGTGTCATCTGGTGAATTTCTTGCTGGAGATCAGAACCCACCGACACGGCGGGAAAGGAAAAACTCGTATGTCTCGTTACAACCACCAACAGCTGGAGGCGTGAGTTCATAGCTCTACCGTTCAAACTCCTGATTAACTTTACCAAAAATCTAACTAGCCGCCGTGCGAGGTAGATGTATCTGACACATCACGGCCTCGTTCTCCAACGAGATATGATACGTCATTGTCTCGTCCTTCCTGTCCCCCGAACGCCATTGCTTCCTGCAGCAAATCAAAATTTCCAGCCTTGCCTTCAGCGTGGAAATCCATAGCCCCAATGAATGGTAGAAGTAATCAAAGTTTTCCAGCTTCGTCAGCGTTGTCGAGGCAGCAGAAGCAACTCGCTGTCCGGCCGCTGCCTCTGCCATCGGGAACGGCTGCCAAAACTAATGTTTCTAGGCGGCGGTCAAAGAGGAGAGGCCGTAAGCGATGTTCACCGCCACCCAACCCAACATCTCTTGCCTGTATTCCTTCCGGCCCACTGTCAAATCCTTTAAATATCAGGCCCTCTTCAGATTCAATAGCCCATAATGCATCTCCTCAACCTCAACCTCTTACTGCGCTTATTTCTTCCATTCAGCCAACATCGAAGAAGCGTGTAGTCGTCGGTAGGGGTTGGCCATACGTACGCCAGCCCGGGTCCAACCCAGGAGCTGTAGGAAAACTTGCTATGCCTTCCACCTCTAAACATCCAAACCCGCAAGGTCATGCAATTATGACTGCTACGACTGGTTTGTCTACCCCACAACGACCTCCCGTCGCATTATCTGGTAGAAACGCGAACTCTGGCATATCATCCGAATCCGTCAACATTGTAATGCAATCATCATCATCTGCCTCATCTTCAGTGATTTCAGCATCTTCTAACAATCGGAAACACACTTCTGCTAGTGAAGCACACCCGGATGAAACTATCTCCACCGCCCACCACATCTTTGATCAGTGGGATATTTCTGGGCTGAAATCTAAGCCTCCAGGTGAGCGATTCTTGTTCATAATTTTGGTAAAGCATCTCTGCAACGACGACTGTCTTGGTGAACCAGTGTCCTTTTACCTAACTGACCAAATCAATCTTACCTGTCGCAGAACAACCCATTTTTACTTCCGTTTCATCTCTCAAGAAACCTATGTCTACATTGTACAATACCTCAAAGTCCGCTTTGCTAGATTCAATATCCAAATTCCCAACAATAGAAACCATTGATCACAGTCTACCTCCCGGATCCACCATTTTACGGCCACCTCCTGTCACGTCCATTCCAACGATTTCCCAGGGATTCACAAGACAACCTACACAAATACCTGGTGTGTCTTTCTTGCCCTTCGTAAATTGGAACCATTGTTCAAAATATTAAAGAGACTGTATCACACCGAGTTCCTCTAAAGCCTATCCGTCAAGTGGATCAGCGAGGAACTAAACGCGGCCTTTCTCCTGACTCCCGGGACCTGTATCATACGCAACCGCGTAAACGAACTTTCAAATGGCCAACCTTGGACAATATTCATTCTGTTAACTTGAAAGGAGAGGGAGACCTGGGTATTCGTGTAATCGCATTCAGTTCGGATGGAAGCCAAATTGCTGTGACCTGTGAGTCGTCTTTCCAAGGATCATGAATAAAGGTGTTTAAGTAATGACTGCTGAAAGGTTCTGATCGGACCGTACGGATATGGAACAATTTCAGTCATACAGAAATTGCTAGATTGGCACACAATTATCCAGTTGTGTCCGTTGCATGGATGGATGACGATACTGGAATTGTGTCCTTAGCAGACGACGGGCTAGTTAGTAAATGGACGCGAACGGTAAGTTTAGTTCACCCATCGCCATCAAATTCATTGCCCATACATACGTGATCATCAGGGTCAGAATCAGTGGCAGTGGGCAAAGGTTTTGAATGCTGGTAATGACTATAGGGCTGATGATGATTATATGTGTTTTGCTTACACCCCCGATCGCATTGCGGTGGCCTTTCCACGTAGTGGTGTCAAAGTGTGGATTTGGATCAAAGGTTGAGCCAACTGTTGAATGTTGCGCAAAACTCACACCGTCCTAGGTACATGGCAGCCTCAACGTTCCATCCTTCGACAAAATGTTACTTCTATCAAATTTGTTGAAGACGGAGAGGCTTTACTGGGAGGTACCCGAGATGGGGTCCTGTGAGCTATCTCGTCGATCATTATCATTACAGTTCTTGATGTTTCGTTCGTCCATTAGTTGGTACTGTCAAATACCAAATGGGACTCTTCGCGCGTACACATTCCTCAAATCCAAAGTGTCAGTGTATCTTTCTTCCTCAAGGAGAATTCAATCAAACCTCCTTATAGATACAGTATCGACGTCGACGAGTCAGGCGATCATGCATTAGTAGCTCAGATGGGAGGACGCTCCCACCTTGTCGGCATCAGGCAGGACGACAAGAAGGGTATGGTGGAGCAAGTGTACGCGAACAAAGAAACCGAATCTCAGACGAAGACCAATTTTGAATTTGGTGCCATATTTACGAGCCGTGGTCAAGCAGTCTTGTTTGGAACAATGGAGGGCTGTGTGCTGATATGGGACAAGAATGAGGGCGACGTAATATGTGGTCTAGATCATGGGGAAGGTAATCCTCTTACCTTAGTCTTTTTCACATGTTGAATTCCACCCCCCCTCCCCCCAGAAATTGACATCCAAGCTGTAGCGGTGAGCTAGTTGGGGAAATTATACTAGATGCGAGCTAATATGACGATATATTCAGAATTTCAACGGCGCACCGTCCTCAAAGCATGGGTGTTTGATCACAGGGACTAAACGAGGAAAGCTCACCTGGTGGTCCCAACCACACCTCAATTGCAAATCAGAATGTGAGTATGGCCTTCGTGTATAATGTTCAGCTAATAAATGGCATCAAGCCTCAGTGGATGGTTTGTGTAGAAGGTGAAGGGAAATCTATCGTTCTTGTAGCGTACATATCGTAGTGATTTTCGTACATGCTAACTTATCATCTTCCGAGTTTGCTTCCTACACTACTAACTTAGGATTCGCAATGTAGTAGGTAGTAGGATAATCGTTCACGCAATTTTAACGTAAGTGTGTAACAATGTTTGTAGTTGTTTGGCTAGGCTCGGATAAGGGTTTGGGTATATCAGGCCAACCGTCGCAACCACATGTACAGTGGCTCGTCCGACACCTTCTAAAGTACTCCGTTTCCGCCATTCACCTCGCTGGGATTTGTCGTCTTTGTTTTTGAACTTTGCATCCCCTAATCAGTTGTAGAGGTCGTTGACTAGGTCCTCAGGTGACCCATCTATCACGTTTGAAATGTTGTAACGGGCTGATGCACGATTTACATTTCAGCCCAAATCTCGCGTCACCAGGTTACGGACTCTTTGCTTCGTTGCTCCGTTCAGTAAAGTAAGTTTTGCGGTATTCCTTCATGAGATTCCTGGTTCCGCATCCTATGCACAGCCACGAAGCCGTGGTTACCATGCACAGCAGTCTTGGCCCGGAGCCACCACCTGCTCTTTTGGGATTGCGTTGTGTTGAACTGCGTGTTGAACTGTTCGTTGAACTGCTTGCGTTTTGTTCAGCTCTTTTCGCGTGACCGTCATAGACTCCTTTCAAGGATATGCAGACAATCAAGTGTGTAGTGGTGGGAGATGGTGCTGTTGGAAAGGTGCATCTACCGTCACACCTTTTTTTCGAAGACTCTGCTAAGTTCTTGATCAGACCTGCCTGTTGATATCGTACACCACCAACAAATTCCCGAGCGAATATGTGCCAACGGTACGTCGCTGTTGTATGGGTCGTAGCCTTGCTAAACCTTGCAAAAACCGTGGTGGCATAGGTTTTTGACAACTATGCGGTCACTGTCATGATTGGTGAAGACCCCTATACACTAGGGTTGTTTGATACCGCCGGTGTGTTGCGAGTGACAGCTTTGCTTAAACGTTTGGTGACTGATGAACTCTATTCTTCGATTTTAGGTCAGGAGGATTATGATCGTCTCCGCCCATTGTCATACCCGCAGACCGATGTGTTCTTGGTCTGTTTCAGTGTGACGTCCCCAGCGTCGTTCGAGAACGTCAAAGAGAAGTGGTTCCCGGAAGTTCACCACCACTGTCCTGGTGTTCCATGCCTTATTGTTGGCACGCAAATCGATTTAAGGGATGATTCTCAAGTGATTGACAAGTTGGCGAGGCAGAAACAGAGACCGGTCACTAATGAGCAGGGTGAAAGGCTTGCACGAGAACTGGGCGCCGTCAAGTATGTGGAGTGCTCAGCGTTGACGCAAAAGGGTTTGAAAAATGTCTTTGACGAGGCGAGTTTGGTCTTTCCACCATCCTCCAACTTTTATGCGAGATCTCACTTTTTTTGCCCAGGCAATTGTGGCTGCCCTCGAACCTCCCGTCGTCAAAAAAAGAAATAAGTGTGTTATCGTTTAATGAAGTGTTCACGACAAGACGTTCTTTACTACCGCGTCCTATCATAACGATCAACCCTTTACGCCCTACCTTGCTCATTTTGTTACTGGAATCCGTTTCCCTCAGCTGTTATCCGAGTTAAATCCGCATCTTTCAACCTGCCCACTTTCCAGATTATTTTTCGCGGGTAGGCGGCCTTTGCTTGTGTCCTCTATGTCCTCCGCCGCCTCTGCCTTGTAGTTCGTAAGTTGTGGGGAGTTCGGGTGGGCGGGAATCTAATACCCGTCAAGGGATTTTATTACATAATAATTAGGTTTTTTTGATTTTGAGCTTTTGGATTCGAAGCGGTAAGATGTCTCGCCCGCAAGACGACAGAAACCAAGAAGCGACAGTTTACTTGGCAAGTTCAAGCCCTCCTTCGCATAGCGTATGCTCAAGGCCTCTCAGGGCAACCTAGATGAACGATGCACGGATGCCTTGGTGTGGGAGTTGATGCTTCAAGCAGGTCCAGTCGGTCAGCCACCCACGCGATCTTCAAATCCTCTATTTACTGCTTACCATCCTTCTCAGTCAATGTGCATCTCCCAAAGGACCGTATATCGATGGCGCATCAGGGTTATGGCTTCTGCGAGTTTTTAACGGAGGAAGACGCAGAATACGCATGTAAGATCATGAATCAGATTAAGCTGTGGGGCAAACCTATCAGGGTTAACAAGGTTCGTTGCAGGTTTTCAATGCCGCTATAGTATACGGCTCGGGTTGAAACGCTATCAGGAGTACCTTTTACATCGCTAACACAGTGCTCTTTCTTTGACAGGCGTCCTCAGATAAAAAACAGCTCGACGTCGGTGCAAATCTTTTTATTGGGAACTTGGACGAAAACGTGGACGAGCGGCTTCTGTACGATACCTTCAGTGCCTTCGGTGTAATGGCTACGACTGCCAAGGTGCATTTTACTTTGATGCACAACATGTTCACAAGGTGATATCTTCCCCCCCGTACACAGATTGCTCGCGATCCGAGCACCGGCAAATCCAAAGGTTACGGCTTTGTTGCTTACACAGACTTTGAGTCGTCCGATGCAGCCACCGAGTCCATGAATGGTCAGTTCCTTATGAATAAAGCCATTACCGCCCAGTATGCGTTCAAAAAGGACGGCAAAGGCGAACGGCACGGTACTCCTGCGGAACGCCTTCTCGCTGCTCAGGCGCGAAAGAATAACGCATTGCCCGTGGCCGCCCGTCCGCCACCCGCACCTATGGCTTTTGGAGCTAGGCCACCCATGCCTGGATTTCAAGGCCCGTACCAGGGTCAATTTGCTGGGGTGCTGGCGCAGCCCCCGCCTCCCCCTGGATTTACGGCCCATCAAATTCTACCTCCTTCAATGCCTATGCAGATGGGAATTCCACCTCCGCCAGGCTTCGCCCCGGGTATGCCTATGATGTCGATGCCGCCTCCGCCGCCGCAGTTTTGATTGTTCAATCACACTTGTTCATTCGTTTATTCAAATGTTTGGAAAGAAAACGTGTGGATGTCTCAGTTGGCATTCGGTTCGAGAAATAAGTTGTATTTCTGCGTAACGAGTGGCCCTCTTAAAAGAGTGATATCTCCGGCGGCTAAGTAACAAAAATTCAGTCAGAGAGGTCTGGGACAGCGTCTTGTGTAATTTCTCACCTGCCCTCTAGTTTCAAATTCCACCCAATCGCCTGTCCCAGTTGGGAGAAGTCCCATGGACCTACATTTCCAGAGCCCAACTGCCAATGTGAGCAGATTGCATACCAGATATGCCAGCTTTTGGAGGGGCAAGGTTATCAAAGAATTTGGATTGGATTTGGAAGGCGCAAATGGAGCGAATGCTATGTGGATTCTCGTCAGTTGAAGACGAGTGAGAGAACGTAAATGGTTGAACGAACTAGCGTTCATTCCAGCGATGTTTTTGAAGGGGGTCATGAGAAGCATGAACACGATTCCCATGCTGAATATCTGTACGCCTCCGCCGGACATGTAGAGCATGAAAGCCTGCATGGGGAGGGATTTGACTGGCGCAAGAGCGAGGTCCCAAGCGCGTTTCTCTCTGAGTGCGTTGTACGAGGATGAGGCAGACATCGTGGATCGTGGACTGGTTACCAGGTTTGGACATGTTTGAGTTTTACTAACACTGGGCCGCCTTACTAGTACTACTAGTACTACTACGATGTCAGTGGTATCCCAGACGGTCAAGACAGTCCAATCTCAGGGCGAATATCCATCCAATCAATGTGGTCTCCTCGAGCTTCCAAACGAGCTCCTCCTCCCAATTTTCAAAGGTCTCAAAGACACAGATCTTTTGTCCCTCGCATTTCTATCCCGACGCCTCCACCTCCTCGCTTTGCCGTTATACTTGAGTCGTATTAGGGTCTTGGACGATCCTACCAAGCCTTCGTCTTGCGACATCTTACTCTGTTCCACGACCTTCTTCGCACTTCCCGTGCTACGAAAGTCGCTCTGCCTCACTTCCATCGCCCACCTCACATGCCAATTCCCAAGCACCAATGCAGACGTTCTCAGTGACGTGCGCGGTGTTCATCGTTTGGTTTCGAGACTGACATCCGTCAAGGAGGCCACGTTGGACTTTCCCCGCTTATTCTCGCACTCGCAGCAGTCCGATGCTCACCTCCAGGAATGGACTTGCACCTTTCAAGATCTTTTGGAGGTTCTGTCGAACAAGTCGTGTGCCGCGTTGACCATACGTTACGGAGATCATCCCGCCGACGCTTTTATACGCCATTCACTCGCGGATACAAAGCGGTCCACCGTTTTCCTTGGCCATCATTTTCGCAAGTTTTTCACACATAGGTCAGTTCAACTGCGGACTTTTTTTTTGTTTTTTGTTTTGTTTTACGTGCCCTATGTACTGTTTCTAAATTGTTCATTTTTTTTGGCCGCCGCCGCAGTAGCAACCTGCCCACTTCAGCCAAGGCCCGCTATTCCACTGCGATTATCCCCCTTCACGTTCTCAGTGGATCTAGCATCACCAACCTCACATTGGAGTACATGAAGTCAGTGAGCCCCCAAGAATGGGCTACAATTCTTTCAGGCACCACGCTGCCCACTCTGTCCACGCTGCGCATACGTGGCTGCCGCATCGCCTTGGCAGACCTTTCCGTCTTCCTATCTCGCCATCCATCCGTCACCACTCTAGATCTTTGTCGCCTCCTCCTCGCAAAGCCCGGTCGCGCGAGGCTGCAGCGAAAGTCCATTCTTCCCCGGCTGACGTCCTTCACCGCCGACCTCGAAATAGCCGCCGCGTTCCTGTTATCTGCGGACCTCCCCAGCCTCGAGTCCATCTCAGTTCCCTTGAGCCTCACATACACGAACCACCAATCCCAATTGGAGGATGTCGACGGCGCGTTCGCTGCTGATATTGTGGACAGACTCAACAGCAAGGCCGCATTCCGCCTTCATCTCGACATTTCCATGGATTTTGACGTCGACAATGGTACATTGATGAGCAGGGAAGCGACGATGGTCATCACCGAGGACAACAAATTCAGGCGGTGGCAATATCTTGTCAAATCGATCACGTTCAACACGAGCGTGCGATACCCTAGCTTGGGTAAGATCAGGCTCATGTTTCTTCCAAGTTGGCTCAGGCGGTATTTCCCTGTCGTCCAACAAGTATCGATCGGACATCACTGTCCTTGTCCATATCATCAAATGGACCCAACAGATAGGACCGCTTTCACAGAGTCAATTCGCGCAATTTGTCCCACCGTGAAGACTATGATTGTGAATGGAACCACACACTCAGTCTAAATGGATTGGATTGGTTACGTGTGTATACTATTTACAATTGTCAGTATTTCAGTGCATATGGGGATTGATTGGTTGATTGGTTGGATTGTTTGTTATGTTACGGGGAGGTTTGTTTTCATAGAAATATTGTGAGCAAAACCATAAAACGGAGAAAGGACGGGCATGCGGTTGTTGAGCTTGACGGGCAATGGTATGCTATGAATCGAGGCGTCAATGTGAAGAAAGTAGTCGATAGCTGTTGGCTGCTGTTTGTTGTGTCTGCGGACAACAAAAACACCCCGGTCAGTTACCCGCTTCCAAAGGGGTGTGACTGTTCGTCCACACACCTAGTCATGATGTGATTCTTGATTGAATGTAATGACGATCGTTGCCTGCAATGCAGACAAGCGAGATCTTGCATGTGTTGGGAATATATTGTGGTCTCGGCCTGAGCAGCATCCATTTTTTCCACGGGGGTCAAGAGTGCCCAAGAGATAACGTTTGTCGCAGCATGAAAAGTCACAGCGTGGTGGAGCTGGATAGAGCAAGTGGAATCCATCAGCACAAACCGAATGGCCAAGGGGGAAACGTTACCGCTCTCCTCCACCTCATGGCAACTCTTCCGCCGGGATCAACATTGCAGCAAGCCAAGCACTCGATCATCGGATCTAATTCGTCCATCTCCCGAGCCGTAGCCGTCTTCGGATCGAGACCGCATGCTTCCACGATGGGCGCGGCAGCCCTGTGAGCCCAAGGGTGGAACTTGATCTTATTGCCTCCGTAGTTCCAAAACTCGTAGTCAAAGTCCATGAAATGGTTGTTGGGAAGGCTGTCGATTCCGCTGTCCCAGCTGTAGTGGACTGCGGTTGCGTGGTTGTGGGCGAGGACGCGTGGGTATCCGATGGGTTCTGCGCAACTGGCGCAAAGGAACCAAGTCGTGGCGAGTGTTAGCGGAGAGAGATCAACTTGGGATTCCGCGGTTATATTGGAGTTGTTGGTAGAGGAGGTGGCTTCCGTCTCGGCATTCATCATGATGAAGAGTTCACGGCTTTTGGCAATCCTCCACTCCTGACATAATCGTGGCATGTACCTGACGGCTTCTTTGAAACTGTCCCTGGTGACTTCCACCTCAATGGGAGTGTCCTCGATGATAGCTTTGATTCCTTTCATCTCACAAACATCTGCGCTGCAAGGGATCACCTCGATGAGGGGTCGGGTCAGTAGGTAAGTGTCAAGGATGGCAGTCATGATCAGGCATCGTTTCCTGAGCGCAGCCTGTCGTTCTCGCTGTAAACGTTTTGCTTTGACATTCTCGAGGAACTCGACGAGCGTCGGCATGATGTTATTCCATACTGTGAATGTATATAAGAAGATTGCAAAACAGATGGGGAGACAAACGCACTGCGCACGGTGAGATCTTTCGGTTGCTTGACGAGAGTATGATCGAGGAAGGGCCGAGGGTTATAAGCGATGAGTTTCTCCAATTCTGTTCCCCAACCGAGTTCCGTAAGTTTGGCAAAAATACTTACGGACGGACACGCCAGGTCTAATCAGACGAAGGACATCTGCGAGAAGACACAGAAACCTACGCGTCCTTTCGCCTCTGGCGGATGTTGTGCAGCTCCAGCGAACGATTCGCATTCCAATCACTGTGCCATCTTTCACAGAACGCAGCATGCTTTGGGAGGGATGGCATTTGGATCAACAACATGTTAAAGAAATTGCATGAGATATCAAACGACCCACTGCCTGCCGATCGAAAACAGCCTGTTGCTTCGCTTCTTCCCAACTTCGCAACAACTGGAGGTCACCCCGGACCTGTGCGTACTCTCGACCCAGGGCTTCTGCTTCTGTGACGCTGAAAAGCTGACGACGTCCGAGGCGACCTATGGTGAATGATGAGCAACGAAACAGCATTGAGAGAGAGAGAGAGAGAAATCGGACTTACGCATCCGATCATGTTCGTGATAAATGGAAGAAAGGAAACGAGTTGGAACTGGGGGCAAGTTCGCGGTGTACAGACGGTGACTTGGTACGAACCTAGTTTATCGACAATGAGTGGTTGGGGAGCAGAGCGCAACAAGGGCATCGTTATTCACTCCTCGGATAGACAATTCTTACAACACCTGACACGGCAGGCCCACATTATCTTGGGTGTGTGCGAGGAGAGACAATACTAGACGATGACGAAATGTGTGTTAAGATGGTAATGCGGTGAAAGTGAGAGGAGAGAGAGGGAGAGAGAGAGGACACACGTAGCAGTGAGAATCGAAGGCGAGATTTGCGTACTGGGGTTCTGTTAGATCTGGCGGACAAGGTGGGAGGCCATCGATATTGGAGCGGGCTTCCTTCCAAAGGAATATGGACGAGCGGGTCATGAGGATGCGACGCAGAGCCTTTGTGGTACGGGCGAGATGAAGCAGATCGAAAGGACCCAAATGACCGAATATCTATGTATGTATGTGTACAAGATTTGAATACGATCTGCGGAAGTCGAGGAAAGAGAAGAAAAGAACGAGGCGTGCCTCGAATAAGATGTCCATAGGCATCTCGGGCAACTGCTGCAGCTTCCCGCGACCGCGGGGTCTCCTGAATTCCTGCTGTGCGGGTACAACTGCGGCAGACGACTTTCGGCGCTTCCTGATAGAGGGCTTGGCGTCTAAGCAGACATCGACGGGGTCATGCTGGGGACGGACAGATGGGGGGCTGGGGGACATCTGGGTGGAGAGGAGAGAAAGGAGGGGATAGCATGAATGCATGCTAGATATACGGAGGGACAGTCACGGTAGCCCAGGTGCACGGGAAAAGAGGGCCACGAGGTCGCATCTGCATAAAGTTGCTGGCTGATGGCCAACTTGAAGGCGCGTCTGTCAGAATGGCAAAACTCGTGACATTATATTTTTTGTAGCGACTCGGAGGCTAGTAATAACTCTCATCCTTCCCTGTTGCTCCTCCGCTCTTCGAACACACCCAAACCAAGGTTCTACCATAAAAAAGTCAGAGCAGGATCATCCAGTTAACAAGCAAAACGTACCATCTCGATGACCTGGGTGTCAGTCTCTTCAAGGGCCTCGATGTCAACGCTTCTCGAGTTCGCTTGCACTCGCTGTGCGAGGATCGCATTAGATGCCTCCAGTTGCGGTAAAAATGCCTGCACACGAGAAAGGACTAGCGAGTCACTGTGAGTGTTGGACGAGCAAGGGGAAAGACGACATACGTTCTGAAGGAGGCTCGACTGCGTATGTCTTTCGTTCGCCGAAATCAAATCTGTGTGGTTCCGCGGTTGGTTTTGTGGTACTCGACGAGTTCAATTTCTCCAGAGTGCATTCTGAAAAGTCAAAACTAGTATTGGAAGAAAGAAAAAAGGAAGATAAACACACGGATGCGATGCTGCCTTGTTGCGTGGTCTTCGACTTCCAAGATTTGACTCGGGTGCATGGTGTAAAAATGTAAAATTGTTAAAGAAAATAAAAAAGGTTTGCGAGGGGCACGACACACAGCGCGAACTGACGACGCGACCTGGTCTCCGAAGACTAACTCGGCCAGTTCTGCAGGATGCGGAATTTCTTCCCTGGCCCGTCAAGAACCGATTATTCCAAATCCAGGGCCACGCCTTCCGGCGCGGGGGAATTGTGGAAACCAAGTTTTCTGGAGGGGTCGGTCTTGAACCAGCGCACTCGTGTGTTTGTCCGCTGAGAATAACCGTAAATCCTCGCATTCCCGGTTTGGGGCCACGACAGCCACTGCACCATTGCGCTCTGAACACTTCCCACCCCAATGCACCTCTTCCTCTCCCCCTTCATCCGCGTCTTTGCCGCCTCCCTCCGACCCATACCCCTCCTCCACATCACAACCCTCGATGTCCTTGCCGCTTTCCGTCTCTGCCTGGCCCTTCGTCAGATGAGAGAAATTCTCTACTCCCAACACATCGCCAAGCACGGGAAAGTCCAACCTAGCTCTTTCGTCCGCCGCGTATCCACCACCCTTACCGTCGTGTATGGAGGGGAGACTTTGTCAGGTCCGTCATCGCCGTCGATCCTGCCCATCTAACTAGTTGACCCTGTTTCCCAACAGGTCCTTTCATCGGTGTTCCCCCAGGGTATGTTGTATCCGGGGTTTTTCCGCTACTCTTTGCCGCAGTCCAAGCCGTCATCGATTTCCTTCCTGTCGTTCCACCCCCGTCCCTACACACAGAGCTCCCACTAGCAGTACTCGATGGTTTCACCCGTGCCATGCTATTGTGCTCTCTTATACCACCGTCGGTAACCGCGAATGCGTCTCCGCAACTAGCTACCTCTCCCTGGACACTTCTCCTGACATCTCTGGTACGTCAAATAAACACATGTTTTGCCATGCCATCACTAAATCCTGATCCAGGTGACAGCGAACGGCGGGTTCTTCCTTGCCAATCTCTTCTCGTTCCTCCATCCAACTCCCCTCACGCTCACTACTCCCCCAGAGCTTCTTCCGTACGGCTGGACCGCTACGGACATCTGGTGTGCACCCCTCGTCACGGGGTTGTACGCCCTCCTCACGCACGCCCAGCCCTTCTGGGCCGACGCACACACATTCGTCGTGCATCTCCTGGCCGGAGGATCCGGCGTCGTAATGGGGAGTGGACATGGCAAGACGAGTGTAGTGGAGGCTGTAGACGCGGACACCGCCAGAGCAGCATGTGCAGCGCTATTGTCGGTCATGTTCGTTGTGCGCGCTATCAAGAACTTTGGTGGTCAATGGAAGAGGGTTGTGGAGCGGAAGTCGGACAAGGCTAAGATGCAGTAGGGCTGGACTTGGGTTGACTACCAAGGGTTTTCCTTGTCGAGAGAACAATTGGTACGCAGAGAAATTAGAAATTAGAAAGTGTCCTACCTCCTCTTTCTGTCCTCGACTGTCGGGGCCGTTGAGTCGAGCGAATTTTATTTACTACAGGGTCTCTCAACAGTTGCCATGGTTGTCAGAGAAATGGATCATGGTGCAGTAAGATATATCGAAATATGGCATTCCCTGACCGCACTGGTGGACCCTCAGGTTCCTCTTACTACGTAACTTATCAATTTACCATATGTGAACGAAAAAAAAAAAAAATCCCCGGTGTTCATTCTAGAACCCATAATATTAATCATGGCAGGCACCGGTCGCCAGTGGAAAGGTAGCCATACCCAGGGTTATATTCAAAGACCGAGTTGACCGAGTTGACCGAGACAGGACCAAAAGTCACGCGCAACTTCACACGCCAGATGAACAGTAAATATTGTAATATGACAACATGTAGCTAAAAGATAAATGATGTTGTGAGGTAGTGAGGAGCCTCAAGGTGGTGAAAAATATTCCCAGCCAGCTGGGAACTTGCAAAAACAGACTGCCCAATTAGCATGAGCAATGAGATGGAAAGGATGTAACTCGCATAGCATACTGCCTGCACCTGAAGCCTCACCAGCATTACCCACCGGAACAGTCACCCAGCCAATCAAGATGGAGATAACGCAACCCAGCATGCTTGACGATGAGTTCATTTGGGGTGGTGGCAGGGATTTCCAAGTCAAACAACTTGAAGAGGGTTTGTTTCTCAATGAAGAATATGCAGGCCTGGATCATCTTCACAAAGGCATTGTATTTGATGGCATGGTCGCCTCCATCCCTGTGGTGAATAGCGGTGTAGAGGGCTCTCCACCCTCTGAGGCCGGAAACCCGACATATCATGAATCCGCTCCAACCTGATGACTCTAACGATCCCCGCTCGAACCCGACGGAACCCGGTGCATACCGACTAGCACGGCCGCTCCAGTACGGGATCGGACCGGCTCCCATACTCGCGGAGTATCAAATATCGTAGAAGGATCTCATCAGACTGGAATCCCGACATCGGACTTACCCAGTTAGCGCATACCATCTCCCTTATGGAGATATACGAAAGTATTTTACATCTTTTTCACTGATTTTACATCTCCCCTCCATTTTCCTGTCATCATTGCCTTGCAACCTTTCTCCTTTGTTCTCTCTCATCGGCCGAGGACTCTCGTCCGAATTTAGATAGGGATTTTTGTAGTATAAAAAGGTGCCCAAAGCACCATATCAAAATAAGAAACCAGTCCCTGTTTTCCCCCTTTTCTTAGAGTCCCCCTCAGTAGCACATATCGCTCATACACTTTCCCTGGTCTCTCGACCCTCTCCCCATCGTTCCACCGTCCTTATTATCGTACCGCTCGTCACCCGACTCCCGACCCACCGTACCCGACATCGTCAGCTTCGTCGGCTTAGGTCGGTCTCCTCAATAGTCATAGTACTTAGTCGGCAGCTTTCCTCTTTCTATCCCTTACCCTTATACTGAAGCTAGTTAGACTATTCCACCATCACTTCTACGCTGACACCCACAGGCTAGGATTACTGTTCTGCAGCTGCCCTGACCTCACCATTACATCTGGAGCCCACCGTGAGGAATAGTTTAGCATCACCATAGCTTCCTCCTCCCGTATCCCACCCTCTGACCGACGTCTTTGAGATCTTCCTTAAAGAACACTTCAACAAGAACTTTCTCTAGCCGCCTTCGACCCGACAATCGACGACGACCTCTTTCAACTAGTACCCGATCACCTTGCTCGACACAACAATCTTCCGCTTGTCTCAGGGTCTAATACACCCTTATATCTCTCATCTGACAGTTTCGAATCAGTTGATATACTGATCATCACTATAACACCTGACTCATCCGATCTTAGCTCCACTCCTGCATCACCTACGTCCCTGACCTCAACCTCGTTAGAACCTCCATCTACGTCACACTCGCTCTCGACATCAAAAACTCTGTCTTCACCTTTGTCTTCGTCCTCGTCCACGTTGGAGTAGTGGGACCTGCCAGTCACGTGACCAGGCTCCCACGGTTGACCTAGTTAGTAGCCTTCCCGATGTAGTAGTCAGTCCATCCTTCCTATCCAGTCGACCTTTCCCTCGAGTCCTGCGTGAGCCCCTGGAGTGGTACCTCGGTACCACTCCAACGTGGTGATGAGAGTGCGATCGACCCACGGATCTCTTTTCTTTGGTCTCTCAGCTTTTTTTTTTTTTTCTCCACCTTTTCTGGAGAGGCGACCTTTTTTCGGCCTCACCACCCACCGCTGCGCAACCGCGGATTTTTACTTTATTCACGGCCGTACAACACTCCAGTTACCCCCCGGCACTCGTGTTCAGCCCAATAGGGCCCCGCGTCGCCCCCCGTTGACCCAAAAACGCGCCCGCGACCCTTCTCAACACCCAAGCAGCAGGCCACGTCACATTTGCGACCCCCCCGTTTTTTCATTTCATTGTTGTTTTCTTTCGTCATTCCTAGCCCCAGGCAGGCTCATCCGACCCCACGGACCCCCGTTTGACGTACCGGAGCCGCGCGCTCCCCTACGCCACCCCGAATCCACGGTCGCAGACCTTTTTGGTTACACACGGATCCGCCACGTCACCAACGTTGGACCCCCGCTTCTTCGTGTACCCCAACCCACGCGTATCCATCCAAGCCCCAGGACGCACGCTCGACGACCCAACACCCCGTTCTGCCCCAAACGAACCCGTCGCCATCCATTTTGGATGCCCAAGCGCCTGCCACGTCATCACCCTCAACCCCCCGCTTTTCGTATGTCCCGTTCCCAACCCACGTTCGTTCAATCCCCCGCGCCCTCGTTCCATCCACCAGGGCCCCCCGTTGCCCCCCGTTTGCCCCAGACGAGCCCCCACCGTCGTTCTCGGACACCCAAGCCACGCGCCACGTCACCATCGCGCGGCCCCGTTCTGCCAGCACAACCGGCCCAGACCAACTCACCAAACTCGCGGCCCACCCCCCAGAACACCCTGCGTCTCGTTAACGCCCCGAACGAGCCCCCACCGCCGTTTTGGTCGCACCACGGATCCGTCGCGCCCACCCGTTGGACTCCCGTTCTTTCGTGTACCCCAGCCCCACACGGACCCATTCGACCACCCGTGCCCTCGTTCCACCGGCCAGGACCCCCCGTTCATCTCCATTGCGCCAAACGAGCCCCCGCCGTCGTTTTCAGACACCCGCGCCGCGCGCCACGTCACCACCCCCCGGCCAGTTCCTAACACCCTACCTGGCCCCGCGAACCCTCATTCAGCTCCCTGCGGCATCGTTCTCGACCTGGACGAGCCACCCCGATCTCTTCGCGTGATACGCCAACCCCCTCCGCGTCGGGATACCATGCCCTTGTTAAGTACAACCCTATGCCCCGTCAGTATTATAGCTTTTATTATAGCCTCGTCCCCCGTTCCCCCGATACTGGATGTCAATCACAGTCTACCTACACGCCGTCACTACACTACGTTCATGCACCCGTTTACCCGATCTCCGCCAATACAGTTATATTTTGGACCACCTGAACCTTCACACTGCGCTAAGTACTTGCTAGGACGATTCGAGGGATCTTTGGCCTTGTGTTGTGAGCCCGAACCCTTGCGAGGGAGGCATTCGAAGAGTATTGAGTTTGAGGAGAGTCTTGTATAGTCTGGTCATCTACCGCCCCCTGCGCGAGGACGACTTCCCGCTTCACGATATAAGGCCCTGGCCTTGATTCGAGGCATTCTGAGGGACTGGGAGTTGTGGCTTGAGAGTTTTTTGGTCAGTTTTGTTTGTTTCGTGTTCTTTTCTGTAGCAGTTGGCGACGAGGGCGTCGCCATGAGGAAAAGGGGCACTTGGAGTAGTGGGACCTGCCAGTCACGTGACCAGGCTCCCACGGTTGACCTAGTTAGTAGCCTTCCCGATGTAGTAGTCAGTCCATCCTTCCTATCCAGTCGACCTTTCCCTCGAGTCCTGCGTGAGCCCCCGGAGTGGTACCTCGGTACCACTCCAACGTCCTCATCTTTGCCCATGCCTTCATCGTCAACGTTACCTGACCCGCTCATTGTACACCTGACAACCGCTTCATCGACATCTCAGCTCCTTCCACCCACAATGACTTCGACCGCCGGATCCTTGACCGCTACCATTCCCCATGTTACTCCTCAACAGATGCCCGCTCGTGGTCACTCCACAGCCCCAACCTTCGATGGGAACCCCCTCAATCTAAACCGCTTCTTCGAAGAAGTCGAGATACTTGCTGCCGATGCCGCTCTCGACGATGCAGGACGCATCAAGCATAGTCTGCGCTACGCGTCGCTTAGCGACTATGAGCTTTGGGCAAGTTTACCTAGCGTGACTGGCGTCGATTATGCCGTGTTCAAAAGGAGCGTACTTGTGCTTTACCCAGGTATGGAAGACGATCACCGGTACACTATGGCAGATCTCGACCATCTTATGCACACCCACACCAATTACGGTATCTGTACCCGCGCCGAACTTGGTGAATATTACTGGGAGTTCATCCGGATCTCAGGGTTTCTCCTAGACAAGGGTCGGATCTCTCCCCGAGAATGCAATATCGTGTACGAAAACGGCTTTCATGCCGAACTCAAGAGAGATATCAAGACCCATCTACAATACCAGAAGCCCAATCACTTCCATAGCGACCCATACGACTTCCAGGACTTTCACAACTGTGCCCACTTCCTGCTGGCCGGTACCGCCGCCGAACCATCTACGGTCTCTTGTCTTTTGTCTACTTCGTCTGCCGCCATCAGGTACTCCACCCCCATAGAACCCGCTACCCGTTACCCACCGCCCGCTTGCTATGACCCGATCGTCCCTAAAGCGGAACCGGTCGAACCCAACATGTCCGACCTCTTTCGCCTCGTTTCACAACAGCTTGCCATCCTCACACAAGCCCTTACTGAACATAATGGCCATTCGAGGCCTTGTGCAGACAGGACCGAGCCAACCACGTCGGGACAAGGGGTCACCAATTCAACTGTCTCTTGTGCGATGATCCGTTCCACCGCATTCGTGATTGTCCTATTTGCGAGCAGTACACTTGAGACAGGATATGCCGCAAGAATGAGCATGGCCGCATCGTATTGCCCAATGGGATGTACCTTCCAAAGGCTATTGTCGGCAAAAATATGAGGGAACACTTTGATGTGTGGCACACACAGAACCCCGGAAACCGCGCTCCCCCTACCCGTAACCCCACAGAGCCCTTCCAATGTGATTCACCACCCCACGTTAAAACCAACTTCATCTCCATTGTTGAGGCACCGACCTACAAACCCGAAGTCCTTCCCAAGCATGCAGACATTTTTCAGTCCATGACCTCCGACATAGACAACGACAACGAACAGATCAAAGTCTTAGAAGCCGAGGTACAACGGCTTTGTAAACAGGTTAGATTCGATGGTGTAGAGATCCCATTGAAGGCAAAAGGCAAGTCTAGAGAAACATTTCCCAACCCGCCCATGGCCTCCACATCCGGACCCACCATGAAACCCGCCGAGAAGACATCTGCCCGGCCTATCAGGGAGCACCTGATCACCATAGTTCCTCCCTCAAATACGTGACCGACCGAGCCAACTGCCTTCATGCCGCGCACTCCTCAGAACTTTCCCACCTCGCACCCTCAATACTGCTATCAGGCCCCTATCAAAGATCCCGGTATCACTAAATCTGTCATCGACCGTGCCCTCGACTCCCAAGTTTGCATCTCGCAATGGGAGCTCCTAGCCATGTCATCCGACGCCCGCCGCCACATGAAGGACCTCACCACTTCGAAGAAGGTTACCGCCGAGACCAACAATGTAGAGGTCTTCCACTTCCATGCACCTGAGATCCCCACCCACTCCTGCCACCACTGTCAGGAAAATGTCCTGCTCGTCGTCGGCTGGGACTCTGTCCCTCTCCGTGCGGTCTACCCACTTATCAACGGCAAGTTCATATTCGAGTGCGTCCTCGACAATGGCTCCATGATCATTGGCATGCGACGCAACATTTGGGAAAAACTTGGTTATGGCCTCCAGAACATGAAGATGCAGATGCAATCAGCCAACAGAGGCAACAACGACACCCTCGGCCGGATCGCGAACCTCAAATTCACCTTCGGCGATGTCGATCTGTACCTTCAAGTCCAAGTTGTCGACAACGCCCCCTACGAGATTCTCATCAGCTGCCCCTTTTTCACACTTTCCGAGGCCCTCACAAAGGATTACAAAAATGGAGAACAACAAGTCACAATCACGGATCCCAACACCGGCGCTGTTGTTACTTTGCCGACCATCGAGCACAACCAGAAGAACTGACGGGAACGGTCCGACACCGGGAAACCAGATTTTTAGGAGTCGAGAACCTGGAGATACCTCTCGGGAAGGTCGCACCAGGAGATGAGAAGCTGCCACTCGAAAGCGACCACATTTATACCATGAACTATTCTTCTCTTTTGCCGTTTCCCTTAGAAGAGGACTTATGTTTTTCTATTGATTTAGACTTCTCCTTGTCTCAGCCTCAGACTGCCGCCCAGTATATCTCATTGTTGACCGATGTACAAAATCAGATACATACTACCGATACCCTTGTTCTGTTTCCGCTCCCGCATCATCTGTTTCACCTTCCCATGTTTGTAACAGCTCCTCTGCTGAACACGCTGTTTATATCTTGTATACAACCCCCCCTACCAGGGACCTAAAAGGTGTCGTCACCAAGAAAAAGTACAAAAAGGTAGCCGATCGCGTCCGCCCAATCTCTACCACTCTCCCCGACCAATACCGGATCGTACGTGAAATTACCGGCGACCCGCTAGCCGATTTACCCATGCTCCTGACACATCCGCCCGACTTTACACCCGGGACCCGCTACACCCAGGAACGACATGACGCAATGCCAATGAACCCAGACGGATTCCTTTGGCCTGAGGAAGAGAAACTCAGCCATCATATTATCAAAACCCAAGAAGCCGCTTTCGCTTGGAACGAATCCGAGAAGGGACAATTTAACACTGACTACTTCCCGCCGATCCACATCCCTACCATACCGCACGACCCGTGGGTTCATAGAAACATCCAGATTCCACCCAGTATCCTCAATGAAGTCATTGGTATCATCAAGGACAAGATCAATGCCGGTACCTACGAGCCCTCAAATTCATCATACCGCTCCTGCTGGTTTTGCATCCTGAAAAAGGATGGGAAGTCCCTGCACATTGTACACGATCTCCAGCCTCTTAACGCCGTCACAATCCGTGGTCCCGCCATACCGCCTATGACCGAGCACCTAGCCAAGGCCTTTGGAGGCCACTCTTGCTACGCCTCTTTCGATCTCTTCATCTCCTTCGACCAACACCTCATCCATCCCTCGTCTCTGGACTATATGACATTTCAGTCTCCACTCGGAATGCTTCGACTTATGCGGATCGCTATGGGATACACAAATTCCCCACAGATCTTACACGGTGACTCCACGTACATCCTCCGTGATGAAATCCCTCATCTTGCCATTCCGTATATGGACGATATTCCTGTCAAAGGGCCTCCAACCTGTTATGAGCAACCCGACGGTACCTACGAGACCATACCGAGAACCCAGCAATCTGACGTTTCATTTGGGAGCACTTCCAAGGTGTCAACCGCGTCATCCAGCATTTCCACTATGTCAGCGGTACCTTCAACGGCAAGAAACTCGAGTTGTGTCGACCCTCAGTCATTGTTGTTGGACACCGATGCACATACGAAGGACGAGTAGCTGATGAGTCCAAAGTGCAGAAGATTTGTGATTGGCCGATGCCGACCAACCTCACTGAAGTTCGCGCCTTCCTCGGTATCTGCAGTGTCTTGTGTATTTTTATCAAGGACTTCTCACTCCACTCCCGACCTCTCGTCTGCCTTACCTGCAAAGGTATACCCTTCGAATTTGGCGAAGAAGAAGAGACTGCCATCAACTACCTCAAGACCGCTGTCATTACATCGACAGCACTGCGTGCTATCGATTACACGCGTGAATGGGAGGTCATTCTTGCTGTTGATTCCTCCATTCTTGGAGTTGGCTTCATTCTTATGCAAATCCACACCGACGGAAAACGTTACCCGAATCATTTTGGTTCAATATCATGGAATGAGCGCGAAGCCCGATACTCCCAGTCCAAACTCAAACTCTACGGCCTCTTCAGGGCCCTCCGCGCCTACCAGATCTTCATCATCGGCGTCCGCAACCTCACCGTTGAAGTTGACGCAAAGTATATAAAGGGCATGCTCAACAACCCTGACATCCAGCCCAATGCAACGATCAACCGATGGATAGCTGGCGTGCTCTTATTTGATTTTAGACTCGTTCATATACCCGCTTCCGCACACGGTGCACCCAACGGACTCTCCAGATGCCCCCGCGCTGCAGAAGACCCCGAGGAGATTGACGACTCCGACGATTGGCTCGACCACTCTTACGGTTTCTTTATGGAAGTCGTGAACTACAGACCTGTCCCCATGCCGTCTAAGCCGATTGCCATATGCGGCCGCTGCCGTGCCACAGCCGACCAACTCCACGAGTTACCCGCAGTCCTCATCTACACAAATCAGGAAGCCATTTCTGACATACTGCGATCCGACAAAGCCCGCACGGCCGACGCTTGTCTTGCTCTTGTCGAGACCTGGTTATGAGATCTAACCTGGCCCGCAAATCTCACAGATGACGAATACCGCCAGTTCCTACGATACACCCTCGAATTCTTCTTTGCCAACAACAAGCTTTGGCATAAAGACCATCACGGAAAACACAAGCTCGTCATGCCGCCTGACCATTGGCTTCAATTACTCAAAGACACTCATGACTCCCTCGGCCATAAAGGCATATTCTCTGTCTGTGCCCAACTACTCAATCGCTTCTGGTGGCCACACCTCGACCACGACGTTAAGTGGTACATCCAGTTGTGTCATCAGTGCCAAGTATGGCAAATGCGTTATCACCACATCCCGCCGACTGTCGCTACACCGGCCTCGCTATTTTGTAAAGCGTATGTCGACACAATGTTTATGCCACGATCCGGCGGCTATCGATACATTATCCAATCCCGTTGCTCCCTGTCCGCCTACCCTGAGTTCTGCATGTTATGCCACAAGACCGGCTCCACCATCAGTACATTCTTGCTTGAGGATATCTTATGCCGTTGGGGCGCTCTCGAGGAAATTTTTACCAACAACAGCAAACCCTTCGTAGAAGCTCTCGACTTTCTCGCATCCCACTACAGTATCTGGCACATCCGCATCTCACCCTATAACTCACAAGTGAACGGACCCGTTGAACGCCGTCACCTAGATGTCCGGGAGGCCATTATGAAAAGTTGTGACAGAGATGAAAAGAAATGGCACACCGTTACCCATTCCGTATTTTGGGCCGAACGGGTCACTACACACAAAAACCTCGGATACTTGTCCTACTACATCGCACACGGAGTAGAACCACTTTTTCCATTCGATTTTGCTGAAGCTACGTACATGGTTCCGACGCAAGATATGATGTCTATGACTGACCTCATAGTCATCCACGCCCGACAACTTCGTAAATGAGAAGCCGACCTCGATCGGGTCAAAGAAAAGCTTACCAAATCTCGGCTCGCGTCTGCCCGGCAATTTGAGCAGAAATACACCAACACGATCAAAGTTTTCGACTTCGAACCCGGTAACCTCATTCTCGTCCGAAATTCACGTATTGAAATGTCTCTCAATCGTAAAGCAAAGCCACGGTACTTTGGACCCATGGTTGTCATCAGGAAAACAGAAGGTGGATCCTACATACTCGCCAAACTCGACGGTGCAGTTTCCAAATCCCGATTTGCCGCTTTCCGAGTCGTACCCTACCATGCCCGTTCGAAGATATCGATACAATTGGACAATTTCTTACAATACCCCGATGCCGAAGACTCCGACTCAAGCGATTTAGATGACCCGACGTACCCACCCTCCATAGACTCATCACCCGACGATGATTAGGCATTTCCCTTATCTACTCCATAACCTCTAGTGTATATTGTCCCTTTATTTTTCTGATGGTGACGAATGATGCGAATAGTCCTATGTCTTCAGGAGCCAATTGGCTTTCCTTAGCTGGGTGAACAAGCTGATACGTCTTTTTATGTACATGATATATTTTTTTTTGTATATACACGGGCTCGTTATTTTTTTCTATTTACAGACAGCTGGTCTCATAGTCCTGCCTCAACATCGCCAACCTTGAGGTCGACCGTTCGAGATCGATGCGGAGCCGCTGGAATTCTTGACCGAAGTGGACGAGGTGATGGTTGAGGTTGGTGCCCAGGGCTCCCAGCTCCTCCGTAAGGACCGCCAGCCACAACGACACCTGCTCGTAATTCTCCATCATCACGACAAACTGGTTTGCTGCCGAGGCCGCCCTAGGCCTTTTCGTCGGCCACTCTTCCTCCAACTCTTCCTCATCTTCATCATCGTCCTCGACCGATTCCACATCCTTGACCCGCGGTTTGCTCATTGAGGCCTGGGCCGGCCTACTGTGGATCGGCTTTGTCATGAATGACAATGGCTTCCTCATGCCAACCATGACCTCTTTGCCCTTTCCGGTATCCACCTTGCGCCGACCCCCGCCCATCCGGTGTGTAGCGTTAGTACACCTCTTCTTCAGCCTTCAGCACCAGTTGTAGACGTATCCGGTTACGCCCCGGCAAGCCTCTCCAGCCTTGACGCAGTTGGTGCAAGCCTGCAAAGGAAATGGTTTGGTCAGCTATCAAAAGTCTCAGTAACGATGAACCAGTGCTCAAAGGAAAACTCACCGTTGTCTCCTCCAACTCCCTGATCACCGCAGTCTCTGGCTGATCCCGCTCTTGCTCGCCCTCACCCTCGCCCACCACAGCCAACCACAGACTGCCCTCTCGACCACCTGCGGCCGGTGGGCCCTCCTCACTAGCCTTTGCCCTGTGTTCCTTGCTAAGTTTGTGCCGATACGCGGCTGACCCCCTCTCGACTCGGTCCACCTCTTGGTTCCAGTGTTGCGACTCCTTCACCCTTTCTAGGCTGTCTCGTCGTTCCTCAGATGCTGCTCGTCATCTTTGTTCCTCCTCTTGGTCTTTTAACGCTAGTGTTTAAAGGTCCGGTCCTGGTTGCTGTAATGGTCTTTTGTCATTAGAATTAGAATTTTGCTTGTTTAAAGGTGAAATTTGAGATTTTTGCACTGAATTTTTTTTTGTGGACTGTTATGATAGTGCCAATAAGGGTGGGCAATTGTGTCTTGCACATTTCATTGCCTCTGGTTTATATAAATTGAAGGAATCTACTAACAAATGCAAAAAGTATACAAATGGTGAAAAACGCGGAGTTTGTACACTTTTTGAATTTGTTGGTGGATTCTTTGAATTTATATGAACCAGAGGCATTAAAATATGCAAGACACAATTGGTCCCCCTCATTGGCACTATCATAACAGTCCACAAAAAAAAATTCAGTGCAAAAATCTCAAATTTCACCTTTAAACAAGCAAAATTCTAATTCTAATGACAAAAGACCGTTACAGCAACCAGGACCGGACCTTTAAACACTATTTAACGCTGCCAGCCGCTTCGCTTCTTTATCTCGGTTAGCCGCATCCTCCTTGTCTCACCATTTCGCATCGGCCGCCTCCTGCTTCTCTCGTTCCATCACCTCCTTCAGCCAATCCTCGACGTCCATTGCATACGACTGCCGGTTGGCCCACAGAGGCGGGGCTACTGGCACAATGCCTGCAGCCCGGAGCTCGGCGATGATCCCATGATAGGCACACTAGCAGACCAATGTTAGTTGGGCTAGGACGTGGGTCATCGATTACAGTACTCACCATCGCCCTTTTACGGCTGGTCAACCATTGCCTCGCCAACCCCTCGTTACCCTCGGCCATCGTCACAAACCGGTCATTGTGGAACTCGGCCACCTCGTTGACGGCCTCTTCATAGTCCGACCGGATCTCGGGATCAATGCTGTTGACGAAGGAGTAGTAAGCGTCATAGAGGTCGGACATAGTGGAGGTGTGATGGTGTGGGTTCTGAAGAGTAAAAGCGGATCAACGACGACGCATTTTTATATATATTTTCCCACTTTGCCGTTGTTTGGCCGCTCACGTGATTCTCTCACGATCGCGTTCTGGTTTTTTCAAGTCCTCGTATAGTTGCCCACGGATGGTCTCTATTAGAAGACCCAAGGAGATGTAGAGGGCTCTCCACCCTCTGAGGCCGGAAACCCGACATATCACGAATCTGCTCGAACCCGACGACTCTAACGATCCCCACTCGAACCTGACGTAACCTGGTGCATACCGACTAGCATGGCCGCTCCAGTACGGGATTGGACCGGCTCCCATACTCGCGGAGTATCAAATATCATAGAAGGATCTCATCAGACTGGAATCCCGACATCGGACTTACCCAGTTAGCGCATACCGTCTCCCTTATGGAGATATACGAAAGTATTTTACATCTTTTTCACTGATTTTACATCTCCCCTCCACTTTCCTGTCATCGTTGCCTTGCAACCTTTCTCCTTTGTTCTCTCTCATCGGCCGAGGACTCTCGTCCGAATTTAGATAGGGATTTTTGTAGTATAAAAAGGTGCCCAAAGCGCCGTATCAAAATAAGAAACCAGTCCCCATTTTCCCCCTTTTCTTAGAGTCCCCCTCAGTAGCACATATCGCTCATACACTTTCCCTGGTCTCTCGACCCTCTCCCCATCATTCCACCGTCCTTATTATCGTACCGCTCGTCACCCGACTCCTGACCCGCCGTACCTGACATCGTCAGCTTCGTCGGCTTAGGTCGGTCTTCTCAATAGTCGTAGTACTTAGTCAGCAGCTTTCCTCTTTCTATCCCTTACCCTTATACTGAAGCTAGTTAGACTATTCCACCATCACTTCTACGCTGACACCCACAGGCTAGGATTACTGTTCCGCAGCCACCCCGACCTCGCCATTACAGCGGTCGCCTCATAGACTTCATGGAGAGATGCGAGGAAAGCTTTAGGGTTGAACTTGATGCCTTTCTCGAAGATACCTTGTGGTTGCAGCCAATCCAGGGCATTTTGCATAAGTGGCTTGATGCCATCTGAGCAAAGACCCTTTTTATGATTCTCCAGCGATCCTGCTGGGCCAGGATACATGATAATATGGCACCTTAAACACGTTGGCGGCTGGCGCTGATCAAGCATTAGAAGAGTAGAGTATGTATATAACTGACTAACACACACATTTTTCACAGCATTGCTCAAATTGATGTGTTCAGACTTAACAAGAGGGACCACATGACAATGCTTCCACCAAAAGGCCTCTGAACCTGTCCTTTTAGCTAATATCATGTTGTAAATTCATTAGTATAGCAAGGAAATGAAAGATGCACAAGTGTATGTTCCCTTCTGAATTTGATCCAAGATCTTTCCCTCAATCTCTCTGAGTTTGTCCAGGAGTGCCTTTGGGTTCTTCTTGATGGTCAGCAAGCTGCTTGGCTGATTGATCGCCTCCAGCCGCACATTGTAGATGTGAGTTGCCAAGATCCACTTTCGTGATGTCATTAGAAAGGACACCCAGCTCCTTTCGGCCCACATTTCCATAAACAGGAAGAACTCGTCATTGCTGCTGATGGTCAGGGAGTGCAGGTTGGTGTGCATTGCATGAAGGAAGAGCTGTTCAGAATGGGTGAGCTCTCTGAGTCCTTGATTGGGAATTCCGAGCATTGCTGACAACTTCTCCCACTGTAGTGATTCTGTGTTGTTGATCAGCACATTGTCAGGTCATGTTTGATGGGCTGTCGACCTGAAAAAGGCATTGAGTCAGAGTGTGTCATGTCCGAATCCATGGGCTGCCTGCAAGCATCATCCACCATGAGGTCAGGTTAGGAATTTTGATGCATGACAGTTTACTAACCTGAACTTTCTCCATTGCATGGGTACAGGCCCTCTTCTGGGTTGTTCCTTCAGTGTCCACTGCCATCTTGTCCAATGCCTGCTTCAAACTGTCCAGTTTTGAGCTGCTGTTGTAGCATTGAACATTGGCAGTGGTGGTAGGTTCTCCAGTGACCGTCTTTGCTGTTCCATTGAAATTTACAGTCTTCTTGATGGATTGCATGATAGCTTGGTCACGAGGCACCTGGTAATGAGCTAGTGAATGTCAGCTCTGCAACTGGACTGATTTTCACATATGTCAGATACAGCGGCGTTCTCAACAGCTTTGAGTGGCATCAAGCATAGTGCAGGGTCAATATCAAGTTCTTGCAGGATGGTTGTAGCATTGGGCAGGTCATTGTCAAGAGGCAAGTCAAGCAGATCATTTTCAATGGCTTGAATGCTGACATTGGCTTGACCATCAAACATTGATCCACATGTCAATGCCACAAGGCCAAAGGTCTCTTTACTTTCCACCAAAGCCATCTCAGGAAGTGCTTCAAGGTTCGTAGTGTTGTGCTTCCCAGTCTTCAACAACTGATTCCAGATCTTGGTGACATGGTTGGTGGAATGGAGATGATGTGAGCCAAATGTGGAGTGGATAAATGCAGGACCATTGCAGAGACTGGTATCTCCCTGGGCACGTATTCCCTCATTTTTCTCTATTCTACAGTCCTTTCAGTTTACTCTTCTCACTTTCCAATCACCTTTCCCAGTTCTCCCCCTTGTTTCTTGTTATAGATACTATATAGTATCTATATAGTGGCTTATGTCCATAGATACAAACAAGAAGATATTCTTGGGTTTTTACCCCATCGACAAGACTTGCAAACACTGAGATTACGTGCCTACAAAGCTGCTCTCTCTACAACTGGAACCCACTGCAAGGATTGTCAAATCTCTCTCTCACTTTCCTTGTTTTTATCTTGTTTTTGCCATTTTTGACATCAACACCCTCTTTTTTGGCAGCTATCTGCACCAAAATGTCAACACTTCATAGCTTCACTGCTTCCCCAAGATGTTCTCAGTACTTGACTTGCTTATCTATAGGTTTCTCATGCCTCTCTGATGGCAGCTGTTCTCTCTCACGAGTTTTAGAGTCACAGAATCGTCACATGCCGATGCACCCGACATTCTCTTGTTATCATTTTCCCTCAGTCTCAGTCTCTCATTTGCATATATATTCATCTTCTATGTTATAGTCCACCTCTGTCTCTTCATTTTCCAACTGACTACAGCCCTCAATGCCCTCAAAAACACCCCAAAAGTCCAAAATGTTGTGCAAGCACCCAAAACAAGTCAGGTTCAAGATGAGGTTGAATTAGTTGAAAAAGGGAAGGATCATGAAGAAATTTGTGTCTGTGGATGAAAGTAGGTGCCAACTAGTTGTCTTAGAGGTACCCATGCAGGAAAGCATATCCAAACCGGTCAAACTTGCCGCCAACCCATTCCAGTGCCACCAGACAATGCTCAGGCACCCCAAACACCTCCGTTCAATGTCCCACATCCCCATCTCACATCCCAACACCTCCCGTTTGCCTTCACCAGCCCAAACAAGTAAATCTGGCCCCAATTTGGACACCCCGCCAATGTGCCACATCACCATCAATGAACTCATATACACAGTCCAGCTCCCATGTCCCCATGCATCCTATGCCCACAGACCACATTTTCTGCATCCGTACTGGCCCCAGCACCCCCATGCATGTCATCGTCACTGTGGTGGACCAACCCCATTGAATTCCAGGACCCACAATGCCAAGTGTATGTACCCATCTTGCCCAGCCTCTCCCCTCACCAGGAACCCCCCCCCCCCTATGCCTTTGTACATCCCCTTGTTCACCTTCAGTGCCCCTAACAAGCTGTTCTGGCACCATTTGGATGATGTAGCCACTAGTCATGCTAACCCACCTCGTGCCTCCAGCAAGTTGACATCCACAGCCCCTCCCACCTTTGTCGGACCAACCACCGCCTCATATGGCCTCCCAGAGCCCCACACCATCCTTTGCAAGCCCTCACAAGCTGCCATCCACCTCTGCCATTATCGAGACCCTTGTCACTCCACCTCATGGACCTGCATATTCGACATCCCCAGCCACTCACACCTTTGTTGGACCACCTGCCACATTGTACAGCATCCCAGCACCCTCCATTGCTCCTTGCAAGTCCATATGAGCAGCCCCCACCGTGTTCGAGCTCCCCAGGCTGTGCCATGTCACTCTGCCTCATGCACCTGCTTATTCGATGTCCCCAGCCTCGCCCCCCTTTGTTGGACCTCGTACAACCTCCCAGCACCTCACGGCATCCCTCACAAGTCCATACCAGTTACCTCTGCCGTTATTGAGGCCCCACACACACGCCACGTCATTCCACCTCATGCACCCACCAACTTGACATCTCTGACCTCTCACACCCCCATTGGACCACCTGCCACCTTGTACCACCTCCCAAGCCCACACAACGCCCAGCATGACACTGTACAAGCCATCCCCACTGTTGTCAAGCCCTCAACGCCATGCCATGTCAACCTGCCATATACACCAGCCTACTCAACATCCCTGGCTGCTCATGCCATCATTGGACACCCCACCACCTCATACAACATCTCAGCACCCCACAGCATCCCTCGCAAGTCTGTACCAGCTGCCACTGCCCTTATTGAAGCCCCATGCATGTGTCATGCCAACCTGTCTGGTAACCCCATTTACTCGACATCCCCAGCCCCTCATGCATTCATCGGACCACCCACTGCCTCATACTGCATTCCAGAGCCCCACAGGACTACTCGCGAGCTGGTGCAAGCCACCCCAGTTGTGTTCAAACCCTCAATGCCATGCCATGTCAGTCAACATCATACCCCCACATCCCACCATCTGAGGCCAATGACCACCATGTATGCACACTCTTGTTCACACCCCTGCACCTTTGTATAGCCCCTTCCTGTCCAAAATGAATCTGTCCCCATCCCTCTTCATCCCACATGAGCCGCCACATCACACCACGTCAACCCCTACTCTCAACCCCCAATTCCATGCCATCCCTGTCCTTGTCCACCCCCATTTGACCACCTATGCCCTCAACCAGCCCCATGACACCCCCCAAGTCCATTCACGAGCCCAAACGAAGCCCCCAGTTGGTCACAACCACAAACCCACACCCACCAGCCACTCAAACCCGTTCCCCAACCCCACACACCCACAGTCAAGCCCATACATCTTTGGCCATGCACCCACACCCTCACAATCACCTCACCATCATTCTGGGTGTGAAGATCCATGGACCCCGACTATCCACAACCATGAACCCATGCCCATCGGCCACTGGACACAGAGAGAGTCCTCGAGCAGATCGCTTGGAGGCTGAATCTCTACTGACTACCAAACAGGGCTATCTACTGGATTGAACCATGGGAAGGTCATGTGATCTACCTAGATCTACTACTCCACCGCCCAAACCAATTCCCCAACCTGACACACCTGCAACAGAATCCCTACATCCATGGCCAAGTCCTATCACTCCCATCAATGCCCCATCATTGTTCCCAACCCCGCACAAAGATCCCCAGACCCCACTTCTACATGTCCACACATCCACACTCATTGGCCACCAACACCTGTTCCTTGACCTCATACCCCCATCTATATCGTCCTTGTTATAGATCTCCAAGTCACCTGTCACCACGTCATTCATCGTCATCCCCGTTCGCGCATAGTTTTACTTCTGTTTTCACATGCTTATCCCATCAGTACATATACTTCCGTCCATTCGTTCTTTACACCTCAGTCTTCTCCGTTCTATGACTGAGGTGAGACAGTTTCCTTTATTTCTCTCCAGTACATAGACTCATATAGTGTAGACTCCGCTTCTGTTCTACAGGTACTGAGAATACAGTTAGTCTTCTCCATTCTATGACTGAGACTCCGCTTCTGTTCTACAGTCCTATGCCCACATCTCTGTCCCTGCACCTTTGCTAGTGTTGCCACGACTATAGCCGATGTTTTTCGAAAAATGGCTATATCATTGTCAATAAAATAGTGGAAATTATGAGAATATTTGGGCACATAGATCACACGAAACGCCGGAGGGTCCTCTGCCAACATTAGTTGATGCAATGAGTCCCTGGTCTCTTATTGGACCATCTTTAAATTGTAGTTGATTCAACTACAATTTAAAGATGGTCCAATAAGAGACCAGGGACTCATTGCATCAACTAATGTTGGCAGAGGACCCTCCGGCGTTTCGTGTGATCTATGTGCCCAAATATTCTCATAATTTCCACTATTTTATTGACAATGATATAGCCATTTTTCGAAAAACATCGGCTATAGTCGTGGCAACACTATGTCGACCGTGTACTTTCCAATACAACTGTTTTCAAAAACCTTGCTCAGCGTTTCAATTTGGGTGCAAATAAACAATAAATCGAAATTTTCAGTAAAAGAAAAGAAATCACTCCAGTGTCCTACAGCCATCCTTCCACTTGCCTAAAGGTACGTTTAGCTTCCCTATATCATGGTCTGCCACTAGGTCAACTCTGATTCTGAGTTACAGGCACTGGAGCTGCTGGACGACGGATGGGAGGAGGAGGAGGTTATGGATGTTCTGGGTATGACAAGTGAAGTTTGACCTGCCAGAGAGACATTCTAGAGGTCGTAGGCTATCAGGTTAGTGATAATATCAGAGATCTCATTCTAAAATGTTTCAAATGGCAGATCTCGAGTTGCTCGAACAGTTCCATGTCCTTCATGCTCAACAAAAAACTGAAATATAGGAAAGCTGTGAAGGCATACTTACTGATCTTGTAGAACTAAGGATTGACAATATACCCTCAGTGCGAGAACAATACGCAGCTATATATTTAATGTTACCTAAGGATTGACAATATACCCTAGTTGAAGTCAATAAGAGGTAAAAGAAAATAAGGGAACAAGTGGCTAACCTCAGTGCGAGAACAATACGCAGCTGAGGTCTCTACGCTACGAAAACTAACTTATATACCTTAACAAAGGGTAAGGTAAGAAAGGATACCGAAAAAGGTAAATCTAATCTAATCTAATCTAGCGGTTAACTAATCATTGTTGATTCGGTACTTATAGCCGGTTTGTCATTCAACACTCCCCCTCAAACCGCGCAAAGTCCGAGTTCTGACGCGAAATGTTTAACTTTGGCCGAGGGCAGTGCTTTGGTGAGTGTGTCCGCTACCATGTCGTCGGTTGGGCAATACATGAGGTGCAACTTGCCTTCTTCGATCACCCATCGGATGAAGTGTAGACGTACATCAATATGTTTCGTGCGCACGTGATACTGATGTTCCTTTGATAGGGCGATCGCAGATTGATTGTCGGAAAAGAGTGTCGTTGGGGAAGTGATGGGACCGAAGACTTGGGATATGAGTGAGCGCAGCCAAAGCGCCTCCTTCGCCGCGTGAGTAGCCGCTATGTATTCGCTTTCCGTCGTCGACAACGAGACTATGTCTTGCTTCTTACAGCTCCAGGATACGGCTCCCCCATTTAAGATGAAAGCATGGCCATTGATTGCACGTCGATCCTCCGCCATACTCCCATCGGCATCGGCATAGCCTATTAGACCGATTCTAGTGTTACCATAGGACAGCCAGAGGTGAGTGGTCCCCGCGAGATACCGGAGAACACACTTAGCAGCCTCCCAATGCGCTGGGCCGGGGTTCTTGGAGAATCTCGATAGCGTTGTCACGGCGAAAGCGATATCTGGGCGCGTACCGAGACATGCCCACATCAAGGATCTGACGGCCTCAAGGTACGGGACATCGCGCATGATGGCGAACTCATGTGTGGTTGAGGGCGATTGAGACGAGGTGAGCTTTATCTGAGTGTCCATCGGTGTGGATATAGGCTTACAGTCTTCAAGATTGAATCGGCGTATTATCGAATCGATGTATGATCGTTGTGAGAGGTGAATGGTTCTCGCGTCCCTGTCTCGACGGATTTCGATCCCCAGGAGCCAATGCAACTCTCCTAAATCGGAGATTTCAACGAATCTACGTATACCGGCCTTCGCGTCGTTGATGAGCTGAATGGAGCTCCCCGCGATGGTGCAATCATCTACATGGACGGCTATTACTGTGAGTTCACTGCCGACTCCGAGTATGAAAACGGCTTGATCGACCTCGCAGCGTTTGAATCCGAGGTTATCAACTAGGATATAAACAAGCTTTTGGTACCAACGACGGCCGCTCTGCTTCAGTCCGTACAACGTTTTGTTCAGGCGACAGACTTTTCCGACGGAGTTGAGCGCGTGGTAGCCCGGTGTAGAGGCTCCGGGCCATCTGGACCCGAATCCTCTTCATATCCCACTTCGTCCCCGTCCATTCCCATTCATGTTTCGTCGACTCCGCCCGATTCCGGTCCTTTCCATCGATTCCGCTCCGGATTCCGCCTCCGGAATCGTTCCTACTCAAGATGCGATGTCTCTAACGACCCGGAATCAGTACGTTTATAGTCATATATCATGTATCTACGTTTCCCGTCTCCTAGTACATAGCATTCCTCCACTCCACTCCACTCCTATCAGTTACAGCCTTCGGTTGTAGTACATAGTTACTACAGCACAGGATCTCTCCCAGTAGTATAAAAGATGTACCCTTATACTACAACCATATTATCATATCCCACCATATCATATCATATCCCATCATATAGAAAATACAGGTTATCGCTCCCCTTCAGTTCTATTTCTTAGTCCTCCCTTTGTATCGTCTCCATATTAGTCTTCGTAACTCCACTCCCTACACTTCCCCTCTGATCCAGAACCCCTGGATTCGGGTTGGATTGACTAGACACTATAGAAACTAAATTCCTCTGATCACTTCTTAGCTGATCACCCTTTCCGTAGATTCCCATTCGGGTCTACAACAGAACTCGCCATCACACCGGTGGTTGTTTCATATATATGATTTCGTCATTGCTGAGCTCTCCATTGAGATACGCCCCCTTGATGTCGATTTGATGCATTTCTAGATCTAACTGGGCACCTATGGCTAGTATCGTGCGAACGGAGGCGAGCTTGGCCACGGGCGCGTAAGTATCGAAATAATCTACCCCGGGAACTTGCGAGAAGCCTTGAGTGACCAAGCGGGCTTTGTGTCTAACCGTAACGCCGGCAGCGTCCTTTTTTGCGTGAAAGACCCACTTCGATCCAACAATGTTTGCTCCTTCAGGTTTATCCACTAAATCCCAGGTTCCCGCTTTTCGGAGCGTCTCAAGCTCCTCGTGTATGCCCTTTTCCCAGAGCAACCAATCCGGTCGACGTTTGGCCTCGCTCAAAGTACGCGGTTCGATTGCCTCAGCATCGCCGGTTTCCAACACTAGTGAATACTCCTCGGGGCATTCGTCCATGGCCATCAGCGTCCATTCATCGTCTGTGTTAGCTTCATCGATCTTTAGCTCTTGATCTTCGTTCGGTAGTTGCACGCCGGTGGTTACCAGAGGGTCGGCTGGTTTGTTCAATGTCCGTCCCTTGCTGGTAGCGAGGTCGGCAACTCACTGACTAGGTTTCTTGACACGCCTGGAACCTTCGGGCAGGATGTTATCGGGATCGATTTCGTTCCTTCGTTGTCTTTGAGGGATCGCGGGCTGGGCTGCAGGCGTTTTGGGGGCAATGATAGGCTGGGCGTCACTGGAGGTGATGTCCTGCCCATCCTCGACTAATGGTATGGGAGGTTGAGGGTCGTCTTCAGGTACCGGTATCATTTCCTCGGGTACTTCTTCCCGTTCAAAAGTCCAGTCCTCACCCTCAAGACGCTCAATCGGTTCCTGGTCATTTTTTGTGTAGATGTTACGTTCAACAGACACCATTCTAGAGTCCGGCCAGTAGATTCTAGCGCCCTTGCTATTGTCATCAAAACCCACCCATCGACCAGGGCGGACTCGGCCTCCAAGTTTGTCACCTTTTTCGACTCGAATCCACACCTTTTCTCCCCACTCGCGTATTCCAGCAATGTTGGGCTTACTACCTGTGGCGGCTTCGAAGGGTGTCATGTCGTTCAGGGCCCTCGTCGGGGTCCGGTTCATCAGCCAAACGGTGTGATGGGCCGCCTCTCCCCACAAAGACCTCGGTAGTCCACTTGCGTGGAGCAAGGCGTGGACGCGTTCGATTAGGGTGCGGTTGAAACGCTCGGAGACTCCGGCATGCTGTGGGGTGTCATGGATATTCAGTTTTTGGTGAGTACCGTTTTTTTGCAGGTGGACAGTGAATGCTTTGCTAGTGTACTCCCCTCCTCGATCGGAGTTGAAAACTACGATGCCTTTCCCAAACTGCGTGAGGAGACAGGCCTCAAATTCCTTGTAGGCCTGGAGAGTTTCACCTTTATTTTTCATCAGCGTTATGCCGGTGAGTCGCGTCTTGTCGTCTATGAAACTGACATAGTAACGCCGGCCACGGAGTGTAGCGACGGGGGCTGGTCCCCACACATCACTGTGCACTTCCCCGCCCAGCTCGCTTGCCCTATTGCCTTCCCTCAGCTTAGGAACCGGCTTCCGCGTGGCCTTCGCGTAAATGCAAGACTCGCAGAAGGTTGGGGAATCAGCGGATTCGTCAAGTCGCACGCCGGTGACGAAGCCCTTGCTGACCATGCGTTTTGCAGCATCGGGGGCAATGTGTCCCATGCGGCGGTGGAGTTGATCGAGGGTAATGGTTTCCAGTGCGTTTGCCGCTTCATCCTCGCTGACAATGCGATACAGGCCGGTAGCGTCCTTCGGAATGCGGCCCACAACATTTCCATCCGGCGCTCTGATCGTACAGGCACCGTTTGCAAAACGCATGTCGAAACCCAAGTCGTCAAGTTTGCCGATTGATATAAGAGTGTACCCTACTTCGGGCGAGTACAGGACCTCGTGAAGTTCGAGTTTCGATGGGTTGGCTCCGTTTGGCAGGGGAATCGTAAGCTCGCCCGCTTCGGCCGCGTTGAATTTCTGCTTGTTGGCAGCTCGGAAAGTCTTGGGAGGGATTGTCGTCAGGTTCGCGAGAGCGTCTCGATACGGTGAGATGTGTTTCGTGCAGCCGGAATCTAACAGGCTGACTCTAGGTTCATGTGTACCTCCGTCGTCAGCAGCGGCGGTGGTCTCGCTTAACGGTCTCGCATCCAAAAAGGCTCTTACTTGGCTCCAATCTACGTCCCCAGCCGCATCAATGCCGCGTGCGTCGTTATTGGTATCAACGAAAAGGTCGTCGACCCAAATGTCTTCCAGAGGGTCAGTCGGGTCATCACTTGCGTTTGAATCGCTAACGGAGCGCAGGTCCACTTGGTCGCCACCATCTTCACCGTCGCCACCATCACTGGAGTCGCTGACACTTATGAGGTCCGGCAGGCTGTCGTCATCAGGACTCATGTTGCAGGGGGATGCGAGGGATTGTTCCGGCCTGTCCCATGATGAATCGGAGTGGGCGCACGCAGAGCTAGCATCTGAGTCGTCCCCCGAATCTGAGGCAATACTCACACCGAAAGCTCCATCGCATTCCTCAATGTGTGCGGACAAAGGCGCGTCGTTTAATTTGACCATCTCATCAGTCTTCCCACCTGTCCTAGCCTTCCTCGGCTTTGGGCAGAATCTGCTGATGTGACCTTGTTCTCCGCAGTTATAACAGTTTTTGTCGGCATAGCGGTTGACTTTCCCTTTCTTGTCCGGTGTTGCGGCCATCGCGTCATCATCGCCGTCGGCCGACACTTTCGCCAGTACTCGTTTGGTCCTTAACTGCTGGGACCTATAACGGTCCCACTCGTCCGCAATGATCTGGATGAAGAGATCGGGCTCGATCGTCCTCAACGAGCTGTACAGTTTGGCCGCGGTGAGCTGTGTCGAGGCGAAGTTCGCGAGGTGAGGGGGTAGCGACGAAATGATTGTCGAATGGTAATCCTTGTCGTCGATGTCTACATCCAGCGAGGCTAAATCCTCACGTTTGGCTCGCAGCTCGTCTAGGAACTTGCGCACATCTCCTTTGTCGGGGCACCTGGACTCGAGGAAAGCAGCTCGCAGTTCCGTCTGAGCAAAAACACTCCGGCGGGTGTACTCTTCGACTATCGAGGTCCAAGCGAGGGCAACAGTGGCATGCCGGTGAATCTTCATGGCTACGGAGTCGGGGATCTTTTGTAAGAGCATGTTCTTTGCCGTGGCTTCGTCTTTTTCCCATTTCTCTCCAGTAGGGTCTGGAGCTAGCGTCCCGTCATCCAGAGCGGCGGGAGGAGAAGGTCTGGAGCTCTTTCCTTCAAAATGGTCCCAGCGTCCCTTGGCTCGGATGGCGGCTGAGAAGCGTAGCTCGAAGATCGCCCAATTTAGGCCATTAGAAGCAAGCTTGGGAATGTCGGAAGGGAGGGAGTCGGAGATAGCCTGAAGGGTGCTAGCGGTGGACATGACGAATACGAAGAAGTACGCAGTGGATACGCAGGGCACAATAACCTGTAGAACTAAGGATTGACAATATACCCTCAGTGCGAGAACAATACGCAGCTATATATTTAATGTTACCTAAGGATTGACAATATACCCTAGTTGAAGTCAATAAGAGGTAAAAGAAAATAAGGGAACAAGTGGCTAACCTCAGTGCGAGAACAATACACAGCTGAGGCCTCTACGCTACGAAAACTAACTTATATACCTTAACAAAGGGTAAGGTAAGAAAGGATACCGAAAAAGGTAAATCTAATCTAATCTAATCTAGCGGTTAACTAATCATTGTTGATTCGGTACTTATAGCCGGTTTGTCATTCAACAGATCTATCTTGCAGTAACGGTAGTGAGGGGGTTGTTGAACTTGTTAGTGGTTCTGAGTCATAGTGGCAGCGGGGCTGCTCAGGAGGTCATTGCTGTTGTCGTGGTCCATTTGAAACATTTTAGAATGAGATATTATTGATATATTATCACTAACCTGATAGCCTATGACCTCTAGAATGTCTCTCTGGCATATCAAACTCCACTCGTCATACCCAGAACATCCATAACCTCCCCCTCCTCCCATCCATCGCCCAGCAGCTCCAGTGCCTGTAACTCAGAATCAGAGCTGACCTAGTGGTAGGCCATGATATAGGGAAGCTAAATGTACCTTTAGGCAAGTGGAAGGATGGCTGTAGGACGCTGGAGCAATTTCTTTTCTTTTACTGAATTTTTCGATTTATTTTATTTATTGGCACCCAAATTGAAACGCCGAGCAAGGTTTTCGAAAACGGTTGTATGGGTCACGCTTGGCACGTGATCTTTGCAGATTATTCGGGTAACTGGCAAGGCTTCAGTGACCTGGACTCGGATGACCTACCTTACCAGTTACCCGAGCCCCAAACGGAACACCCTTGGGATTGATGTTTCATCTGGCACAACTAACGGTTATCCGAGTCCAAACCGAAGCACCCTTGGTATGGCTGATGTTTCATCTGGACCGATTACCCACTTGCGCAAATTGCAGGGTTTCCTAACGCCTGAATTTTTGCAAACTCCGCCATTCAAACTGATTTTCCTGCGATAGAACAAGTCCATCATTTCTACCGACTACTGAAGACACCGCACTGTTGCCCCATATGTTTGGACCATGCTGTGTTCTGAAAGGCTTGCGACTCGCTTTTATCCAGTTATCCGGTAAAGGTTTCGATTGCAGCTTCTCCTAATACTCTAGGTCCAAGTTCTCGGGCCAGGATCTCTCAACTTGGACTGATGTTCCGATTCGAACACGGACTCCTTGGTATACTCCGAAGTGTAGACGCGCGCCCTTGCCCATCTCATTCGTATTGCCCATGCACACAGTCATTTCTTCGACGACCACACGAGTCTTTCCCCGGTACAGGCAAGAATATAATATCGTTGTTCAACGTTCATTTGTGGCGAGACCTATGCCATGGATTTTACCAGTCTTCGGAACCTCCGTTCGCACACTCTACACCATAATATAGTCCTGTTACATATCTGTTATGGTGAGTCATATGTTTCAATATCCTGTTGCCTTCTACTGCGCCGTGGGCCGTTTGAGCGCTCAAGGAATTTTTTGACCTTATTGCTAGCTTTAGGGACTCTCGGTAAATCATGACCTTACTGCTAGGCTACCGAATGCCGTGAATCGCGACCCTGCCGGGTTCGGGCCGCAAACTTGAAAGTGTTTGAAAAAAAGCGGCATAACAACCTTCGACTAAACGTCCATCGTGGGCACAGCTCAAGCGCTCAAGATTCAAGATCGACTAAAGGGTCCGGCGGCCAAAGGCAGCTGCCGGCAATGATAGAAAGTAACCATTAGAAACGGAGCCGGAAGAGCGACATTATTATGGTAACCTTTGAGTGGCCCTTACAGGTAACTAAAAGTTCATGGCACAGCTCAAGATTCGATCGACTAAAGGGTACGGCGGCCCAGGGCAGCTTCAGGAAATGATAGAAAGGTACTTTTGGAAACAGAGCTCGAATAGGACGTAGGAAACTTTTTATTTCTCTGGGGGGTGGCCTATCACGGAGATCGAACCATCACGCAGAACCACACGAAGAGGCGTCGAAGAGGCATCGACCTCGGACTTTTTTGTCTGGGAATTTTTTAGTTCGTCCCTTTCGGCGTTACTCGATTTGCTCATTTCTGAGCCCCTGACGTTTTGTAGCCCCTTCAAGCTTGAGGGGTTTACACCCCAGGCTACAAATAAACCAACAAGTACGCGACAACCTCCAACCTCCCCCATCTTCATGGCTCCAGTAACCAACCTGAGTCGAAATAGCTGCACGACCCTAGCCATAGACCCCTTTTCACTGCCGTCACTGCTCAATCTTCTTCTCAATGACCAGATCCATTACTTCGCTCTTGCTGTCTTCATACTAGCTGTCACTGCTCGATCCGTGAATTGTTTTCTCCCCCGAAGTCAGCTTACGCTCTTGGATGCTGCATTGGGAGATGTCAACGACATGTTGCTTGCTGTGCGAGAAGATGGAATGGACCATAAGTTCATCCTCGATGAACTTCAGCTGGCTTTCGAGATGTAAGTGTTTTAATTCTGTATTTGCCTGAAACACCCTTTCGCTTATGAACGTTGGCGCAGACTAAAGTTCGACGTCTCTGAACTGCGTTGTCAGATCTTTCACGTCACCTCGACTTGGCGAGATATTTGCGCATTTTGCAAAGGCACCTCAGCCTCCATACGCAAATGTGTGAAGCGTGCCGCGCATTTGGAAATTCGAATCAAAGTCAATTTATTCGATTTACTGTTTTTTCAAGTTCACTCGCTGACGGGAATTGGTAGGCGCAAACCGAACAAGACCATCAGCTCGCCATCAAAGCAGGCATCAACAAAATGATATCGACCTTCCTGAACGGTACGTGATCATTCCATTGCACTTGTGATAAATAAAATGAGGAGGGCGACTTGCCTTCTTTGCAGTCCCTCCCCGCCCCGCCCTTCCGCGCGCGTTTAACTCATCAGAATCTGATGCTATCGCCAGACCCCTTCCTTGTGTATTGGCCCCAAATTCTAATGAGCACGGTTTTCCCATCATCCGTGGTATCAACCGAGGTCAGTCTATGTTGGTGTCGGAAAATAGAATCCACCAAATATAGTAACCATCCACTGGAAGCTGCTATAATCTTACTCTTTGCTTTGTGTTGTGTATTTTGCGTGTCCCCTACAAGAGAGAAGTCCTAATCCTAATTTTTTTCATCAATACTACTTGTTTTAGAATTTCCGTCGACATTGACTGGGCGCATTTCCATGCAGTGCCGTTTCCCATACATCTGCAACGATAAGCTTAGGCACCTTTATAGTAAACTGTCTTTAATGTCGAAGTACATCTGAAACAAGCGGAAACCCCTTTGCGGAATGCCATTCCGTGAATTTGCAGACGCTGGGTATGACTGATTTTTCCCAAGGAGCAGCGCAGCCCGCCAATCAGGATTTTCCTGATAAGGCAACTGCAACTCCGCCATAATAATATGGGTTTCTTCCGATATTCAACGCGTGCATCATTTTCCACTGAAGACACCGTACCGTCGCCCGCTATTTTCGGTGCTGTGTTCAGGCTTTTTCAGGTTGTTGCTTTGTCCATACTGCTTCAAGGTTTGTATTGCAGCTCAATGCAGATATTTCCTTGAGGTTTCAAGTTCTTGTGCTAGTGGGATCTCTCAACTTGGAGCACCAGTGCTGTTCCGATTCGGTCAGTAACCGTCGACATCCAGGAAACATGACTCCACTCTCGTTATCGGACTTCTTGTGCCCTGGAGAAGAAGTTGTCTGAACCCGATTCAAAGGGTAGCCATTTCGAGAGACAGGTTAGTAGGCAATACCCGATCATAATGTGTATTCTTTATACGGCTGTCATCCGAGAATGCCCCGACCCATCTCACTCTTGTTGCCAATGTACACACCATCTCATTTATTTGACGACCATTTTCCTAACACAGGCGATTATCGTCGTTCAAGCCTATGTGTTCCAGGTTCGGATTTTACCAGTCTTCTCAACCTCCCCTCGCACGCGCTACGCTACAATGCGGTCGTGTTAAATGTTTTTTACGGTGAGTCTAATATTAATTTCACTGACATGTTCTGCTACGGACTAGTCGCCGTCGAACTCAAGACCAGTTTTTTTTTACTCAGACAACCGTTCCGCACAGACTGAGTCCACATTCTCCTGCCCTACGACCTCCCAGCGGCCCAATCAGACCACTTAGAACGACAACCCTGGTGGAAGAAGCGTTTCTACTATAGTGGCAGCTTGACATTGCATGGGACCTTTATATTTTGCAGATTCTGCCCAAGATGCTTTCACCCAGATCTCTTTAAATAAAACATCACCCAGCTTCTCATGCCAAGCACGCATGCCTTGTCGTTGAAATTTCTGTGATGTGGACTTCTTCAATGAGAAGTCCAAAAGCTCAATGCAAACATTGTTAGCATCAAGAACTTCCATGCCTGATGCCTCCACTGCGAACATATCGCAAAGTTGACAATGCCCAACTGCTGGAACGGATCCGGGGTTAAAAGGGTTAAAGTAAAGGTGCTGTACTCTCAAGTTAAAAGTCAATGGCTTTCGCTATGGTCACTCTGCAGATGGGCGTACAATCGTTGGGCAGAATGTCGAGACTGGCATCTCCAGTTCCACTTTTCAAGGGGATTGCTCGATGTGGCGAAGAAGGGATCAGAAGGCGAGGTTGCTGTGTGGCCGTGGGCAGCTCGGTCTTTACCTGCAAGCGGTGTCACACTGATTGACGAGGACGTCAGCGGTTCCGATTGCATCTAACGAAAAAAAAAAAAAACACATTTGATAGTTCAGGCACATTGATGATCCTTTTCGTGCAAAAATATTCCTCGTATGATGCACTTTTCAACGGTGAGTCGTGCAAAGGCCCCAGAGACACGCATTTCTGCTAAAGGTCGATGTGCAGTCCTCGACAGGGCTTGCGATAGTGAGCAGTGCGAGATTCCCAATGCATCTCAATGACACCAAGTTGAAGTGAAGCTTCCGTCATTGACACGCAGGGCTATTGCTCAAGGTACACAAATACCTCTGTTGGCTCGATGAGAGAGACGCTATGCATCACGTTGCTAGAACGAGAAAGTCGCTGTCGAGGATAACTGGTTTGTGCTGTGCATATTGATCGACTCACTGCTGTGTATGGCTAGAGATGACTGGTCCTTGTTCTCTCCACTTCTCACTAATGGACGCTATGCATGACAGGTATTCCCATCTCATGTCGTATCTGGACTATTTGCCTCTTTGTCGCAGTCCCAGCCGTCATCTACTTCCTTCCTGTTGTCCCATCACCATCTCCACAGAACAGAGCTCCCACAAGCCGTAGTCAGTGGTTCCACGTACGCCATACTTGTCTCTCTTATACCGCTGTTGGTAACGGCCAATATGTCTGGGCAATTAGTCTCCTTGCCTGGGACATTCCTCCTGCCATATTTTGTACGTCATGTATTCTCCGAATCAATATGTTGCTAGGGCATCACTGAGCGTAGGTAGCCCTTCCGGGTGGAGGAATACATTCATCGCGGATTTCTTGGACTGAGGGAGCAGACGGTAACCGTTCGGTTCGCAATGGGAAGTTGCCGTGACAAGATATGTGTAGTGAAGGCTGTAGACACCGACACTGCGTGTGATATGCTATCGTTGGTCATATTCGTTGTGCGAACTATCAAGAAGGTTGGTGGTCAATGGTAGAAGGTTGTGGAACAGAAGACGAAGGATCAGATCATGCGGTGGAGCCGCAGCTCGGGAACGACTTTACGACATGATCGATTCCTTGAGTTGCCTCATATTGCTTCCCCGTACTTGTCATATTCTTATTTTCATTGGTCAGGGCAATCAATTTACTTGTCGCAATCCAGAGTAATCTGCACCAACCTCTACTGCCGGTGACCACTGACCATGTAATTCTTAGGTTTTCCGGACATTCTTCGCTTGATGTCTATCCGTACAGCTGTATGGAATCAGGCAAGAAAATTTAGATCTGAAACAAAATCTACCGTCCTTAATTGCCAGATCTCACAGAATACCATCCAATATGTCGTACAACCTTAATACTTGGGGTGACTTCCAGAATACTACCGCGACACGCGCTGGGTCTAGGGCTACACAGCTGGTTGTAACCACGACCCCTCTCAAGATTTACCGATGGCATTGGGCGCTGACAGTAGGTTGCAAAGAAACATGACATATGTATGGGCATGTGATTTTATCTGGTGCACGTTTTGCGGGTAATTGCTTCTTAGGGTGTGGATTCAGGACAGCAACCACAAGATGAAATCAGATCGTGAATGCAGCAAGCAATCTTACGCAAAACCCTGATCAAAGCGGCACAGATTTATTTTGGCATCAAGGCACAGAACATCTTGCGGAAAGCCATGTTGTAGACCGGACCCTAAAAGTTCGCCTCCGCGTCCATGTTGCAGTAATATGTTCTCACCTGCTTCTGTGAGATTTCATTCCGAATAATATGTGAAACGAATATAATTCAAAGTATTCAGGTCATGTATAACATTTTAAGGCAGAAGAAGGTTATTCAATGAGGACGAAATGGGCTAATAGGAAAGGGTTTAGCAAAAATTTAATCCACAGCGTTCGGAAGATCCCGCAGAACCACTGAACGACCATTGACTATCCGAGCGACCCTCTGTCCTGTGGCCTGAGGTGATGCGGCCTAAAATTTACAATCTGCCTCCTTAGGCTTAGATATTTCCCACCTGCAGATTTCGATCCCTCAAATTTCGCCAAGAAGCCTCCGACCTTCTTGAATACTTGCATTTTCCCCACACCCATGGCTCCAGCCTGTGTGACCAATGTCAGTTCTAGTGACCATCCAATTTCACTAGTACTGCCTTCGCTACTCAATATGCTTTTAGACAACCGCTTCCATTACTTTTCTGTTGCCTTGGTCCTACTCGTTTTCTTCGCCCCGTATCTGAGATCTTTGCTTCCTCGGAGTCGGCTTTCTGTCCTGGAGGTAGCAGTTGAAGACATCAAAAAAATGATTACGGCTGCGCAAGCAAACGGAATGGACCATCGATTCATCATCAATGTTCGACTGGCTTTCGAAAGGTAGGTAATTTTTACCAGAAGATTTTCAGTAGTGCTGAGCATAACAAAGACTAAAGCTCGAGGTCTCCGAACTGCACAGTCAGACCATTCACATCACCTCGATTTGGCGAGATATATGGGCATTTTGCATGGGTGTTTCAATTTCCATACGCAGGCGCAACAGATGTGCCGCTGATTTGGCACTTTGCATCAAGGTCATTCATTCATTCTACTACCATTCGTTTCCTCACTTACTTGACTGAATCCATTGCATTTGAAGGAGAAAACGGAGGAATATGATTGGCTTGCAATCAAGGCAGAAATCGGCCACTTGGAAATGTTGTCGACATTCCTGAACGGTTCGTGATTGTCCGATTGCACAGACGTGATTAACTTGAAATGATTCGCTAGGGTCAGATATCATTGTCAAACCCCTTCCTTGTGCCTTTGCGGCAAGTTCAACTTTGCATGGCCGTCCCACCATCCGCACTGCTGGACAATTCCGACAGAGGTTAGTAGTAGATTTTTCCCAGGCAGAAAATAATTCAACAGATGACTCAGTTCCTACATATCCAGCGGTGGACAATCCCGGAGGATCGTGGATGATTGAAACATGGAATTTTCATGTATTTGAAACCATGCGTCGTGCTTTAAAAAAACCGTGCCAACAGGTTGCCGTAACATTGGCATCTTCTGTTAGTTATATTTTGCAATCCGCTGTCCCCAAACTAGATGTTTAGATCCCCCCTGCATGCTTTCAATGTTTAATATGTTGCTTCCACTTGGCATTTCCCTGACAATGTTGAAATGTTACTGAGAAATGAAAAATTGATGTATCCACCGTGACCCTGATTGCAAAGTTGAACATATACCACTAACGCGGAGTGGAAGGTGGCAAAGTAAAAACATTACTTGCAATGACATTGTGTATCGGTTTGTCGTGTGACATGGGAAGACAGTATATCGTGGGAATAAAGACAACAAAAACAACATCCGTTGGCAAGGGGATTATTTGGTATAGCGAGGTCACAGGAGGAAGTGTCCATGATTGTTCCAGAACCAAGGGTAAAGAAAGGAACACCAGGAAAGACCAAGGATAGGGGAAATGTTCAACTAGTGAATGAAAAACCTGTGTGGGTTTGGACGGGTACCATGGGTGTAGGTACGGGTTGCCATATTTGGACCCAGGCCAAACCTGTACTCACACACATGTTGAACGGGTCACTAGCAGGTACAAATGTTCCCCAATGACCCTCAGAAAACATGGTAAGCGTGAAGATCTTCATTTATTCATTGTTCATCTTGTATCTTAACAACCATGACCCTGACTTTAACCAAAGCCGCTACCATGACATACCAAACACACACACCCAACAACACAACAACCATGCATGGCCAATGGCATCGGTAACCCGTGGGTATTGGTGCTGTACCTGTACCTGTACCTGTACCTGCAACTACCCTTACCCGGGTCTACCCATCATTTTTTGACCTCCGGATCATCCAATACTTGACCGATTTGGATGATCCAAGGCTTAAAATAAAGCTCATGGGTAGGAGAATTATACCTGTACCTGTACCCATGGCTACTCATACCTGTTACCCATGCTGGTTGCCATGCTCATGCCATTCACTAACCACTGGCATGCCAATGATGAAAAACGCAGCAGCAGGGAGTGGTGCACCCACTCCTGCTGCCATAAAGTTTTATTTATTTTACATTACTAAACGACAAATGTGGCAATGCTAGAACAATGCCAGCACCAATGGCCACAGCCATGGCCACAGTTGCCAACACCGTGACCCATCCCAACACCGGCCTGTCACCAATGCCATGCCAGCACCAATTCCCATGCCCACACCCATGCCCACACCTGCCCTCTTTCCAGCGCCACACCAAATGGCTGCATAGCCACATGGATCACAGCCAGCCACACCCAACACCTCGCAGAACACACTGCAATGTCAATTGATGTTGGCACTGCAACTGTGAGGTACCAGGAGGATGGCTGGCCCTGCTCATGGGTACAACATGGCAGGTGCACATTGTACCCACAACCCACACACAACCATCCCAACCTCATGTAACATCCTGTTACTTCCATACCCGTGTCCATGGTGATATGCTTGTATTATGGTCAAGTGACTCAAGTCCCGATTTGGTCAATTTCCTGTTTTAGTCAATTTCTTTTATTCTTTATTTTCTGCGAGTACATCCCCTTTCACCTCAAGTTTACTCTTTTGAGTGGTTTTGGAGACCCAGACCTTGCCCACACTCACAATCCACACAAGGACCCTCTGTGTATCAACAGGTATGGGTATGGGTCACCAATTTTCACCTGTGATAAACCTGTGTCATTCACCATTGCTAACAGTGGTTCTGACTTGTGAGTGTTTTGTATCCATGTTTCAGCTCTAGCTGTTACCTATATGCTGGCCTCTTTGTTATAATTATTGAATCCTTTGCAATGATTTCATCTTCCTCTGATTTGCATTAGAACTGATCTGGGGTTAAGGTTAACAAACAAACCCTACCTGACTAGTAATTCACTCCGCAGTCCAATTGGAACTGCTGAGCAAGTATCAAGTAGACGTCCGTTCTACCAGATATATTCCTTACTTTGTCGCCGGCGTCTTTGGATTTCTCCCTTGGAACCTGATAGGCCTGACCGTTGTATTTTTAACTTCCCGCTGACTCGGAAGCCAGCATTAATATTGTCACGGAGAACTAGTCCGGCACTCTCCTAGATCTTGAGGTTCGTGGGTGCATTTTTAAGGAAATGCACTGGCACGGTGCTGCCGTGGTCCCCGGTTCCGCCGACCTAAACGACGCCTGAACGTCATCCCCACATGGCTGTGATTCAGGGTGCTACGAGTCAGACTCCCACATAATTCCGGTGATTGGAGGGTGTGCGTTGTGTACCTTGTCTTGTTCTCCGTGTACATCGGTGCATGTGCTTACCTCCGAGTACTCGGGTCGTTTCCGGTTGTTAGTAGGTCGCCGTAACTGAATTTTCAGGTGATAAACCGTCACTAATAATTTTGTACAGACGCATTATCCAACGAAGCGGCCCACAAGTACTTCTAAAACATGACGGGTGTATAATTTAATAAATGATTTAAAAGTCCGAAGGACCGTAAGAGGGGCACCGGCTGACTTGTTGCATCGTCCGAGTGGAAGGTCAAAAGTGGTGGGAAGGAAATCAATAACAAATCCTGCAGGATCTACTCCATCTCTTGATTACCTGGCTGACAATCTTGTCAAAGTTCGCGCTTCCCTCTGACTGCACAAACAAAAATAGTTCCACGTGCTGGACCGTGCCTATTTCACCGTATCAACGGCGTTACGAAAAAAATAAACGTGAATGAACGAAAGGACGTACAACTCGGTACCCAACATGCCCTGTTCTCATGCACAAGGGGTGACGGTTGTAAGGGAAGTCGGGATCCAGATATGCTCGATGACTTTCAAGATACGCGTTGATGGAAAGGCTCCGTCATCGGTACACTTCCGTGGTTCATATGCATGTCTCTGACGTCCTTCATAGGGAAAACTTGCCTCGTGTCCCCGACGTAATGCTTCGTCCAATAGTTCTTCCGCTCTGTGAAGCGCACTTCACGGCCGACTTTTATGTGAATTTCTTCATCAAGTGCATCTGAATCTGTGAACAGGAATTCAACATATGCTTTTCAAGATTGGCGGATATTTGACGAACAACGGCGTAATACTTCCAAGGCTTAAATATGCCCGGGCTTATCATCATTCGAGGGGGGTTCCGGCATCTTTTTACGCAGACAAGCTTGGGTCTCTGGTTGCAGATATTATGGGATCCAGTCTACAAAGACCTGTTCAATAAAGGAACATATAGAAGAATGTCCAAACGCCAAACCGGTGTATTCCACCCAGCGGCCGTTACACCCGTAACATCTCATCTGGGAATTACCAGTCTTGGATATCAATGGACAGCGTGGTGGCGAAAATGACGGGGGATCGTTCGAAAGACGCATTTTATTAAGGTTCTTAGTGAGGTGACAGATCCTGTCGTCGCTGGCCGCTGCATTTGACGCCTGTTTGCTATCTTTAGAAGATGCAGGTGTCCGCGGAATACGATAAAATCTGCCAAGAGCAGGAATATCGTCTGAATCTTCATGTTCTGATCTGAGTCTGAGTCTGAGGCCGAACTCGTGTCAGAGTCTGAATCCCAGTCTTCGAGGTGACCTGTGTGTCGAGGACAATCCGATTCTGATTCGGAACTCGAGTCTGCAAAGCCGCTGATTGATGCACGTGGAACTAGGGCAAGCTTGCCCAAACGGTAGTATTTGCCAAGAGCAGCGAGATTGACCGCGGGCTTCGAGCAATCTTCGTAGGAGCAAAGAGGAGAACGGACGGGACACGAGGGCATGATGGCTAGTAGTACCAACAATGTACCCTTGAGGGCAGTGAAAAAGGTAGATACCGGGCAATGCGCTGTCGAGGACTACAGTGTATAGTTCTGTCAGTCACTGGCAGATCAGTCGTAACCACTGCCCCGCCCTTCGTCACCTGATAATACGGTATCACATGGTATCACATGTAATCGCTGCACAGCGCTGAACGCTGCATATTATAGCATTGCAAGGCATGATTATATTCTTCTAAAAGTGTGTATGAAAACAGTCAAGACCCGGACGTGAATTCTATCAATGCATGCCATGGAGCTCACTTATTTGCCTGGATAACTCCTGTCAAGTTGCCAACTTGAACAGTTTCGCGTTGGGATTCCAACCGAGAGGACACGCAGGATTCATCGATGACATCACGGATGAAGCAAGCCTTGTATGTAGTCTTCTAGATATTGTGTGAGGTCGTCGTTCGGTCGTTACTCAACTCAAATGCTGGTCCGCCGCCGGCGATCACCTATGCTTTGAGGCGGAGCTCAAACCATTACGAATTATTCGTTTTTGCCGAGCAGTCAAATTCATATTCAATATTCGATCTCCATGAGATGCTTAGCAGTTGGAGTAGTTGGCAACCTTGGATCCCACTGGCACATACTTTCACTTGCGGACCTGACGTTCATGTCTTCTACCCAGAGCAAAACCATTGGGATAGCGAAATGTGGACACCGTGACGGCCGAATATTTACGAGATTCGTAACGAGAAAATAGTAACAACAGAAGATCTGGCGAAAGCATAGGAACGCAGCTCATGATATCATGATAGTGATCGGAACATAGCGGTTAGCTCTCGTTTTGACGATCCATGCTCACTGCTCACCCGGCGATACCAGTGGTAGTCGTTGGCTTATTCACAGCGTTTTCTCATCTCAAATAAATCCGCCACAGGAAGTTGTTGCCGCAAGACCGTACAAGTGTCCTCATCTAGGCTGCGTTCCTTATTTCTCGAAACTGGATACCTGGCAAGTATTTCTGCCACCGAACCAGCCTATCTTCCAATAATGACCCACGCAGCGTTCGGACATGCCATTTTAGGATTCATACTGGCGAAAAACCATTCATTTGCACCTTTTCCACATGCGGCAAACGTTTTGCGCGCTCGGATGAACTAACTCGGCATTGGCGGTTCCACCACGACGACTCTGGACAAGCCTCCGCAGTCGGAGCTGGCAGCGGCGCAAGGAATCGAAAGCTCAACGCGGAATATGACAAGGAAGGCCTTCCCTGCCTTGGTGATAAGGGTATCCTTGATTTCACTCGGATCCAGGCCGATAGCGATGATGAGGTGGTGAAGAATCGTATTAGGTTATTGATATCTTTGACAAACGCTGACCACCATCTCAGACTGAATTCTACTCCCCTCCTGTTGTGGTCGACCGTTACAGATACACGCCATGCACGGCGACTCCCCCTAGCGGAATGCTATTCACCTGCGCGTTCTTCATACCGTCAAATGGTTTGTCCGAATGAGAGGGGCACCGTACAGTAACGAGTTGTGATATAATTCTTGCACAAGAGCCACCATAAAAATTTCCTCAAGTATTGCAGATCACTCGCCGGAAAATTCAGAGGCCGAGGGGCCGAGAGCAGCGTGGATGCGATTGGAGCGGGGGTTAGCAGCTCTGCTGGGACATTGCACGTACCTTGATTTTCCTCCGCTAGAAGGATGGACCCCAATACTGCGGAACGGCATCAGTGTAAGTCCACCCACAACATCAACAAATGTCTTGTATTTAAACAGTTCGGACGCAGCCAACCTTTCCGCCCCAGATAGCTCTTGTTTGAGCGGTGTTGCCACCGTTGTCCCAAACCGCTTGGTCTCTGCAAAGTCTGCTCACGACCAGTAAGTTATGTATTTCGACATCCTCTGTCTGTGTCATTGAGTCTTGTCTGGTTAATCATACGAGGCATTGAGCTCTTGCAGGAGATTTGTATATTGTTATCCGTGAAGCTTCTTACGCCGGCTACTCCGACGCTCAATGAGCTCGGCAAAATCTTTTCCCCATAGTCTCCACAACCTCGATTTCTCATCCAACGCCTGTATTTAAAGATAGTGGCGGCAATTCTACTTCACATGTAGAATTCAAGAAATTGAAATTTCAAGGCCGGCCTTCCACCGAAACCTCATGCGAACGGCGCCGCGCTCGCGTGATAGTTGACACCACACGCCAAACTACCACGATAGATGTTATAAGACCACTCGCGAAAGACCACACGACGACAGAGGAAACAAAATTCAATGGGGAACTTAGGCAGTTCGGTCGGTGGTTGTTCAACTCCAAGTGTAACGGTTGCGGCGTCCCATGCGACAGAAACACCGTCATCATCAGAAGCGACTTGGCTCAGCTCCAGGATCACTCAAGATGACGTTGATGGAGTTGTTTGGTGGGGATTCTCCGTTGTCGACCCTCATGAACGGTGCTCGAGTTTTAAACCCATGGACACAACCTCCCGAGCGTGGATTTTGAATTCCCGGCAGATAAAATTCCCCCACCCCACCCGACCATGTTGCATCATACCTGTTGCCCCAGATTCTAAAGCATTATTGTAACGTTTGCCAGCTCGTTGCTCTGGAGATCCCTTCGATGATTTCTGAGGGCACTTATTTCAAAGCAATACTGAAGGTGGGCGAAGGCAGCCCCTCCCAGCGGGAAAGACAGATTAGAATAGGCAGCACTGGCCACGCCCGCCGTGTTCCAAAGATCCTACTAGTCACCCTATCAAAGAAGACAGTAACTTACGATCCACATTTGTTTGGCAGGAAAGTTGTGTATTTATTGCAAAGGTTGTACCGATTCGGATCTTAGTCTGTTATCATAAATAAATAAAATAAATAAATATGTAATAATTTTCTCGTCATGCACGGTCTTCCAACAACCACGGTGCTTGCATTTCTCGTACTGTCATGCCTAATTCATCCCGCAACTACACTCTGGCCGTTTCCTCCAAAGCGATTCTCGGGTAATTCTCTGATCGGGACAGGGTCCCTGGGGCTTGATGACGATGGGAGAGTCGTTGCTTTCGGAGACTTCGATGGCGATCAATTGTGAGTGCTACTTTTTCTGGATTTCTTGCAGCGTACCCTGAATATGTATATCAAGTTTAGATATCTTGTCGCTAGGATCTGACCAGCAAACCCTTTCTGTGTATCTTTGGAATCACGGTAAATCCAGCCGATATTTCTTACGACGTTTCCCAATGTCACGTCTTTAAATAAGAGAAATTCTTATACACGAAAGCGACATCATTCAAACATCCTCGTCGTGTCTTCAATGTAGTCCCTGGCGATTTCACGCATGACGGCAAGCTTGACTTGCTCGTCATGAGCCAGAGTCACACATCTTCCCAGCTGGATATGGCTCTATATGGAGGTTCTGCCCATGGAGGATTCGGTATGGACTAGGTTGCTTCCTGGGTGTGGATCGTTGACATAATGTATACAGCCATGAGTCCTTTGTTGGTACCTGCTTCGACACTTATGCAACCCATACCACTCGACACGGACGGCGACATGAAAATCGATCTCCTGGGGATTACTCCCGCTTCCAAAGGCAATGCAATTTCGCCGTTGGTGGTCTGGCAAAATGTGTGGAATGCTTCAGAACCCAATTCGCCGATATTTAAACTGTGGGTAATCTCGTGTCTTTTACCAGAGCATTCCATTCAAATAATCGTCCACTTTCGTACTGCAGTGAAACTCCTAATTTTGTTGGAACACCATGCACGCCTTCCAACCCACACAGCAATGCTGTTGTCGATCTCAATGGGGATTGCCTTGCAGGTTCTTTTCTAACGGCATCGTCTCAATCTAATACGTTGACATCAGTATATAGATGTTTTTCTCGTGTGCGATGATGGTAGAGGTGGAAAATTGTTCCAGATTTGGGTGAACGACAAAGACGCTGGTTTTTCCCTCGGCCAGGAAAGTTCACTACCGGCTGGTGTCCAATCCATATCGTTTGCTGACATGGGTTAGTTGCCCCTTTATTATTTCTTGCATCTATGGATTGATATGTCTGTCGTTTAGACCGTGACGGTACCATTGATCTGGTATTTCCAACCTGTTCCTCTGTATCAAGCCGGACAGGGTTAGGACTTGACTGTGTCATCAATATTGTGTATAACAAGCAGCTTCCGCTCTGTACGTCTTCGGCAACACCAAGAACTCGGTCCTGTCGTCCACCAGAGCAGCTATGTACCGCTGATCCGAACTTTAGCTTCGATATGAATGTGAGGAGCAAATTCATAATTTCTAACTACATAATTCATGGCTACTATTTTGTCTTTGGCGTAGGCTCTCGTGCAAATGCCCCTGTCATCGCTGTTCCCCTCTCCAAGCGGCGCGCCATCCCCTTCACTTCTCGTACTTGATACAACCTACACACCACCGCTACCCGTGCCTCTCAAGCTTGGCGATGTAAATCTCGATGGCTTTCCGGATATTCTCGCTATCGTCGCTCCGAACTCACAATCATCAGATCGAACACCAAGGTTGGCATTTTCGTTTCCATGTGTCAAGGGGATTGCTGGATGTGGCAAAGACGGGAGGGGAAGGAGGGGCTGGAAGGTGGCTATGGATGGCACTGAGTCATTGGATGATGTGACAGATGCACGGGGGATCGCTTTTCTTGACATGGATGAAGATGTGAGCTGTTCCGTTTCTCTTGGAACGCAACTCTCGATGTTCCGCCAAAGGAAAAAAATGCTTATCTATGTGTTGTTCAGGGGACACTAGACATCATGGTTCAGAGAACAGGGAAGGGAGGACAAGGGAAGATTCTTTTCGTGCAAAACAATTTTTATTATGATGCATTTTTCCTCAAGGCAATCGGTGAGTCATCCACAGGCGTGTTGAAAATCTGCTAAACAAATTACTTGTACAGTCCTGAATGGGGCTTGCGGTAATGGGTGGTGCGAGACTCCAAATTCCACTCAACGGTACCAAGTAAGTCGCCGCGACAATCACCTCAGGGCGGGTCCTGACGACAGCGAAGCCCTTTGGCGTTAGCTATTCGGGCGCCACATTCAAATACACGGTCCTTGACACGTCAGGCCGCCGTTCAGCGGCTCAGGGTACGCAAGCTCCTTTCCGTCCTGTACAATTTTTAATCCAACTCCATTCGACAGTCGGCCAGCTTCCCCAGACGTCATATCACTCTCTTCTGACACCGTATTCGTTCTTTGGCCTTGGCCGTACTAACAACTACATCGAGAACCTCTTTGTGGGATCCACGAAGCACACGGAGAAGCATTTCATCAATATGGAAGGCGTCATTCCAAACTCCAAATTGGTCATTCTCCCATCCGAGAACGAGGCGCCATGGAAGAGAGAACTGTTCCTCCGACCGGGTCAGTGGATACCTTGGGTGACGTTGACGGTTGTGATTGGGACGGCTGTGTTGGCTATCATTGTGCTTGTGTTACATTTAAATGAGAAGGTGAGAATTGACCAGTGTTTATTTCTTCACCATTTTGATGGAACCATTCATAGAGGGAAGACGAGTTGGAACGCCGGAGAGCCGCATATCACATCAACTTTGCTGCCCTATGATATTGGTCCCGTGTATCTGTTACATATTATTATTAATTTGAATTGTACAATTTCGAGTAATATTACGGCGAGTTCTGATCGATATGAGAAGAGCGACTGCGAACAAACAGACGGACAATGGGATGGAGAGCACTAGGGTCGGAAGTTGAGGGCTTCAATATCCAATTCACCAGAAAAATATAGTACATGAAGGAACGAAGAGAGACTGTGTCATACATGCATTGCAAGCCAAGTTGAGATATGATGTTCTACGTCGCTGAGATTGACCGACTGAACGCCAGCACACTCGGCATGGATCGACCGAATGAGTGCCATGGTATATGTTCCGATCTCCCATGACTCTGCTGTCGCCATGAACGAGATGTGTTGCAACAGCGGAAAGCTGGCCAACCAAATAGGAAATTGGGCGATCATTTTGGAAGAAAGAACGCCGGGATTGGCACAGATGACAAGGTGTGTGATGCCGTGTAGCATGTGGTTGACGCTGATGTATCCTTCGTCCATGAGCGAGTCCAGCCAATAGTCACGTCCTGTTGGGAGGACGAGGGTCAGGGACAACAGGATGTCGCGAGCCGCTACCGACGTGAGAAGAGGGGACATGAAATGGTACGGCGGGTATAGATCCCTGCCGTACATGCCTGTGTGAACCGAAAGAAGACGGAGTGTAGAAAGGCTCGCGCAGACGGATAAAAAACGGAGATGAGGTAACGAATCGTCGTTCAATAGAAGTCGAGAAATATAGTCAATTGGGGCGGTGAGCGACGTCAGTTGCTGAAAAGCTGCTTTCCTGCAAGTGGAGAAGTCGTCTGCTATAGGTAAGCCTTCTCCAAGGTTAAGGGTGATGACCTGGCGGTGTCGGGAGAGGAATTTAGATAATGCAACGCCAGAAATGTTGCAATGCGCGAGAGATAGCTTTGAAAGTGTGGGTACGGTGATACTTGGGAGAATTTTGTCCCATCTGATGGAGGGGAAGTCGAGATACATGAAAGAGAGGTCGGTGATGGGAGAGATGTTGATGGTGTGGATAGTCCAACATGAGTGGGCGGGATGTAAGAGCATCGGGGTGTGAACGTGGAAGAGCTTGAGCGTGGGGCATGGCTGGTGGGCGTTATGGTCGATAGTGGGAAGCCCCAGTGCCTCTCGAAGTGGATCCAATCCACTGTAGAACAAGGAGAGGAGACGAGAGTTCGGAGAATGTCTATCACGCAGCTTCCATCCCCGCCACAAGACTGGATCTTCAAAGCCCACAATCCCGTAAGATTGAGGGGCTGCTGGGTAGACTCTCCCACCACATACTTTCACGGCCGTGCACGACTTGCCCAACACAGCTTCAAAAATGTTTTCGAAATTTGTGATCCATTCCTTGAAAAACAGAGTTGCCTGCCCCTTCACCGGAAACGAGAAGGCCCAGTAGTCGGCGTTGGTGAAATCAAGTGTCAACTGTTCCAAGCGCGTCAGCTTCGAAAGTAACCGTGCAAGTTGACAAATTTCTGAATAAAAGCCATGGTGACTAAACTGATAACGCAGGTTTCCGATAGCAGTCATGAAGAGTGAAATGCGGAGCGCTGGAAACACGTTCGGGGATTGGGTTGAGAGGGTTACTGAACGCAAAAATGTCGGGTCATCGAAACCACGCCGGGAGAGATAAAGCTGGATGGCGCAGAAGTGAAGGCGTCGACACGATAATGCAAGTTGCAGCAGTCCTTCTTCTGTGATATCTTTTAGGATTAGAAAAACCAGCTCGTTGGGGAGGCTGAGAAACCCAGGTCTGGAGACGTGCGGAGCGTCAACGGGAGGTACATAAGGTTCTGTCCGTTGTTGGTCCAGAAACGATGGCCAATTGCTCGAGTCGAGTGGACCCATTGACTTTGCTGCGGGGTTGTGTAGACTCTCACTGGTGACCGAAACAGCGAGCTGGGCGCTTTCCCCTGTCCTGACTCACAGACAAGGACCCCGAGAGTTCGACCAGTCGTTGCGGAAGAAAACCCTAGGAAAAAGACAGCGTCTCAGCGTGGTTCACTGTGTTGAGTCGCTGCTCATACATGTCCCCGCCAACCACCAACAAACGAAACCCCAAGAACCCACATAGCCACAAACATCATGGGCTGTGTTCTGGACCTGGTTATCTCGTCAAGTTTCTAGTAAGCCGACGGATGTAAACTCGCCATGACCAGTACCAACCCCATCGACGAGGACAACGCTGCACTCACCACCGATGCTCAGCCGGACTCCGAGTCTGTGCAATCAAGCGTCACCACTCTTTCGTCCGAGCCGGACCCGCCTAATCCTGAGAACCCTCAATCAGAACGACCTCCCTCGAGGCAACGACCTCCCGCTATACAACGACCTCCCGCTACACAACGACCTCCCGCCACACAACGACCTCGCCCCAGCTGTCAACGTAGCAATCGCAGAGAACTCCTGAGGAAACCCATTTTGTATATTCTCTCCCCCTCAGAAATCGATGTCTCCGTCACATTGTCTCTCGTTCCCGAGTTGCGGTTCTCCGCCCTCTATCCAGTTGTTCCCGTGAAACGTCTTGTGCCCTCTGGTGGCGAGCAAGTTGAATGGAACGTCCGCACCCGTAAAGATGGCAGTCTTATTGAAGTCAACTCCGCACTGGAGATATCGTATCTGTTTTGGGAAGCCCTGTGAGTGACGGCAATCCGACTTCTACGCGTATACATCCTTCCTGTCCATTGTTAAATAACGTATTTCGCGGGGGGCAGGTTCAATGATGATGCACCCTTATCTCCGCCGCATTCTCCCATCCTAGACCAACTTCCGCAATTCAACCTGCTGAGTTGCGATCTTCATGATGCAAACTCGGTTGTGCTGCCAGTCGAAGAAGTAACCGGCTACCTCGACAAGACCCTCCGGGCCCTCGGGCTTCACACCGAGGCTAGGACATCTTTCATAAGGTCCGCCCTCTTGTTTCTCGCACACACAGGATCATATGCTCACGCATCAAGTCACCACAGCTTCTGGCTCCCGTCGCTTCTGAAGCATAAATACATTGCCCTACGCTTCCTCCCTCAGTCTGCCTACGAGCGCTTAGCTCCAATAAACATCGATCCAAAACCAGATGTTGTGACACGCGTGTTTCTACTGTACAAGGCTGTCACCGAAGATTGTGCCCACACCGCATGGCCCAACGCCATCGCATCCGCTGCAAAAGACGTTACGTGGTGGAGAGATTTGGTAGGTGTAAATGTGGATCGTGCCCTGGACCCAAGACTGTATAGAGTACTGGAATGGGGCGGCATGGAAGTCGACTAAGTTCTCCTTGTACATTATCTGCCTTCTATTGTTACAAATGTACGATCGAACTCGGGCTTCTTCAGCGACTCGACATGAAAATCAAAGGTTATATTGGTACGACCAAGAAAATATCATGGACGGAACTACAGTAAGCGAAGAACGGAAGTCGGCAACAGTATGGAGGCGACACCGAGGGCAGATCGCCTGGACAGAAAATAAAAGAAAAAACATCCTGCCCGAGTCTATACGTCTAGCAGCACGAGTTATTCTGGCGGGTTGCAGGGTCTTCACTTGGGGTAACCTTGAAGGTATCTAGAGGCGGCCTGATCGGGTCTGCGGATTGCTCGAGAGATTTACTCGATACGATGCGGTAGATATCTGACATCACGTCAAATTAATTAGTGCACAAGGACCACAGAAAGTTGAAATTCAATCTACCGGTGAGGATGGTTTGGAAAGCTCCTTCGACATTTGAGGCGTCCAGCGCCGATGTCTCAATGAATGACAATCCATTCTCCGCTGTCAAAGATGGAAAATAAACATGTTGTCAAAATTGAAGGACCGTTTCGCAAGAAAGTATGTACGTACTTGAGAAAGACTTGGCCTCGTCTGTGGGCACAGCCCTCAGATGCTTCAAATCGCTTTTGTTCCCGACAAGCATGATGACGATATTGGAGTCTGCATGATCTCGCAGCTCCTTCAACCACCGCGTTACGTTGACATATGTTGCATGCTTGGCGATGTCGTATACGAGGAGAGCACCAACCGCGCCGCGGTAGTAGCTATTTTGTCCCAATCAGACAGCAGCGTTTTATGGGAACTAGGGGACTCACGCAGATGTGATGGCTCGGTACCGTTCTTGGCCGGCTATGGGTGACCGTTAGGTATTATTTGCATAATCCAACAGGCCGGAGTAGTTCCGAACAACGCACCTGTGTCCCAAATCTGTGCCTTGACGGTCTTGCCGTCGACGTTGATAGAGCGTGTCGCAAATTCCACGCCGATAGTCGATTTGGACTCGAGGTTGAATTCATTACGTGTAAAACGTGAGAGGACTGCGGAAGAGCAAGCCAACGATGTAAACATTGGAACCAGGTCTCAAAAGCGGGACGCATACGATTGCTGTATGTGGGATAGCATGTTAAAAAAAACGACAGGTACACGGCAGAATCTGGGCGGAAACTTACGATTTTCCGACACCGGAGTCGCCAATCAGGACGACCTTGAGTGGAAGGAAATGAACTCGTGGTGGTCTGATGAAGACTTGCGCAATTACCGCACCTTGAAGAGATAATCATAATTGCTTCCTTCTGACATTGCTGTAACTGGTCGTAAAGTTGTTTGAAAAGATGAGCGTTGGGTTCGTGGTGGGGAATGATTGGAGGTTCTGATCGGAGTTTGAAGCAACTTGTTCTTGGCTCGCTCGCTCGGTTGATCCGCACACAAACCGAGTCAAGCTTGAGCTCATCATCGCCACCCGGCTGTTCACCGTCTCAATGTTGAAACATTGAGGCCTGAAACAACTCCCCATTTCTCGTTTCAAGCCCATTTACCATGCGGAAACTGCCTGTATACAGTATAGTACCGTTACCGTTGCCTATTCCTGATTTGGTGTTCTATAAAATATCAAATATACAGTATTCAATGGCTCCTTTGAACACAAAAATTAACCTAAAATGCCACAGGTAGCCAAATTATCTTGAACAAAATCTGAGTAGACAGAAAGTTGCGTATATATTTAAAGACCTCTTAAACCAAATTTCAAAGAAATCTGTTCATATTTGAATGTTTTATGATCAAAACATTAGTGTTCAAAGCAAGGGGGTGGTGGAACAGGAATTTCCGATATACACTCATATTTTATTTTAAGGGCCAGTTTGGAACCCCCCTTCCTTCCATATAGGGTATGTTTAGATCACATGTATGTATGTTTCTTGCGACAAACCAATCTAGATATGGAATTTTGTCTCTCAAGATACTATATGTAGGTAATATATCATATATCATACTATTAGTTGCACCACTTTTTACCATTTGGTTTGCAGTTCATGATCAGTCACAGAGAGAAAATATAAGTGGCAGTTTTGTGGAGCAAAATCATAATTAAAGCATGTGAAATGAGACTGGTAAGAGTGTCAGTACAGCGTAGGACAGTGTAGGACAAATTGGACTTACCCAAATGCTTACCTCTTCTGCTTTGCCATGTAGTGTAGATCAATGAATAAAATTTTTATTTATGATGTATTGATCCATGGACAGCTGCTTCTTGCTTGGACAGCCCCTTCTTCATGTTGTTGGAGTCTCAGCAACCTTGCCAAGCAAGGTAATTGTAAGCTGTGACTCGAGAAGCAAAGAAATTAGGTGCTATGTCCATTTTAGGGCACACTTGAACCCAAGTCGGAAAAAAATTTAAGGCCCCCGGCCGGACCCCCCCCCCCCCCCCACCCCCGGTTCGGGATTCCCGTTCCGCCACCCCCTTGGTTCAAAGGAGTGATCAGATTTCTCTCTGCTTTGTGAATATTCAGTTTCTAATTTTATTGGTCGTTCTGATTAAAAATCAATATCCAGATAGGTTCAAATGATGCACTGAAGGAATTAGAACACTTTTTAGCAGTAGAAATCAGTACAGAATCAATTATATTAGGGTGTTCAAAGGACTGGTAGTGTTCAAAGGAGCCATTGAACACTGTACATAGAACTTTCATGTCGATGCCATGTGGCAAACCCTGGATATTGGACAGATGCTGCCTTTTTTGTATGGCAGCATGGCTGGAGTCGCTGGACAGGCCCGACACCTCAGGCCTCAGTGTACAACGAGGCAAACTTTCTACTCGATCAACACTATTCGTTGGTGCAATGGCGGTCGTTGAGCACGATACAGTAATCAATGGCTCCTTGAAACACTTGACTTGAAATCAAAATTTCTGGGCAAGTGCATCCAGTGTTGTGCCGGTCGTCGACTTGAGGTCATGGTCGCCAACCGAAAAGTGTGGGAAAGTCATCAACAGTCATCAACATTCAAACGTTGGCAACTTTGTGCGGTGCCATTGAGTCTTGGCTGGCATCTCATTGATCTCATCTGCTGCACTCATATTACGCTGCCTTGTGTATTTCATCTTGATATGAGACTCTTGGTCAAACTCATGAGGACTTGGCATGTCTTTCATTCCCGGGCAAAGGGCAAATACCGCATTGCACCAGCATGCCAATGTATGCATTGATCTGAGCTAAATACCAGTTGGCAACAAACAAGGTGAATCAAGCCCTCTTCTATGGCACCAAGTTGAAATCGTGGCTGGTGGTGACAATACTTCATTTTTTTATTTTTTTATTTATTTTATCCTAGTTTATTCTCCTTTACGGTACATCGTATGTAGAGATTACTGTGAAATGTGCTACTTGTTACAACAAGGAATGCGTGTGAGGCTGGGGCAACGTGTGGGCACGGCAGTGCCGTTCCTGGGGGGAGTATGTCTCCTGTAATAATTGAACCTGGGTGTGGTTAGATCGTAAGGTAGGGGAATAAGGGGGGGCCAAAGGCTGGGGGCCAGGGGATGTGCGGACCAGGGTGGGGCTGCTGCTTTATTCGTGTGCGATGTCGGGAATGCTTCCAAATGCTTGCCGGAGCCGTTGTGTGTCATTGATGTAGCGGAAAAGCAGTGGGAGGTGCTTCGGGGTGCATAGCAGCTTCTTCACGTATCCCACGTCACGCCCTGCTATCCGACGTAGTCTCCGGCGTGCGTGGTCATGAGCCGGGCAGAATAGGAGGAAGTGGGTGACCATCTCGTGGTGGCGACGACAGCATGGGCAGGTGGGGGTGTCAGTGCGGTTAATCTTGTGCAGGTGGTGGTTGAGCCCTATGTGGCCTGTTCGCTGTAAAGGCGAGGTCGGGGTGGCTGCGGAATAATAATCCTAAGCCTGTGGGGGTCAGCGTAGAAGTGACTAGGAATAGTCTAACAAGCTTCAGTAAAATGATAGGATATAAATGGTAAGAAGCCGCCAAGTAAACTACTGAAATCTATCGAGACCGGTCGAAGCCGACGAAGCCGACGATGTCGGGTACGGTGGGTCGGGTGTCGGGTGACGAGGGACGTAGAGATAAAGGCGGTAGAACGACGGGGAGAGCGTCGAGGAATCCGACGAGCAATGTGTGCGATGGATTTTACTGAGAGACTAATTCTCAGAGAGAGGAAATGGGGGAACTGGTTTCTTATTTTGAGACGGCGCTTGGGCACCGTTTTTATACTACAAATTTCTGTACCTAGATTCGGACGAGAGTCCTCGGCCGATGAGAGGAAACAAAGGAGAATAAAAATGGGGAAGTAGGAAGAGCGTTGCGAGGCGACGATGACAGGGAAAATGGGTGGAAGATATAAAAAACCGTAAAAGATGCAATATACTTTACTATATCCCCATAAGGGAGACGCTAGGCGTGAATAAGGCAAGTCCAATGTCGGGATCCCAGTCCGATGAGATCTATCTTTGATATTTGAAGTTCCGTGAGTTTACGAGATAGACCGACCAGGTACGTGAGCGGCTGTGCTAGTTGGTATGCATCGGGTTGCGTCGGGTTCGAGCGTAGATTGCTAGAGACGTCGGGTTCGAGCGGATTCGCTAGATATCGATGTTACGGCCTCAGAGGGTCGAGGACCCTCTACATCTCCTTGGGTCTTCTAATAGAGACCATCCGTGGTCGAGAATATGGGGTCTCCAAATGCGGGTCGCGAATGTGGCCAATCACGTGAGCGGCCAAACAACGGCAAAGTAAAAAAATAAAAAAAATCTCGTTTGTTGATCCGACCTTTCCTCTACACCATCACACGTTCACAATGTCCCAAGTCTACGACAATTTCCTTGCCTTCGTCGAAAGCATCGAACCCGATGTCCAGGCGGACTACGAAGAGGCTGTCAATGCGGTCACCGTGTTTCATAGTGACGATCTCGTAACGATGGTGGACGGCAACGAGGGGATGGCCCAACAATGGTTAAGCGGCCGCAAGAAAGCGCTGGTGAGTTTTCCCGATTGACTACGCGTGTCCTAAGATAGCTCATGTCGTCCCGCCAGCGTGCTTATAATGGAATCGTCGCGGAACTCCGAGCTGGTGGTACGAGGCCAGTAACGCCACCGTTATGGGCCGACCGCCAATCGTACGCCAACGATGTCGAAGAGTGGCTGAAAGAAGCGGCGGACCGAGAGAGGCATGAAAAGGAAGAAGCCAGACGGCGGGCGGATGAAGAAGCGGCTACGTGGGAAGAGGAGGCCAGACGGATGGCAGAGGCAAATGCACAAGCGGAGGCGGAGAAAAGGCGAAAGGTGGCAGAGGAAAGGCGGGAGCGGCTTAGAATAGAACAACACGAGCAGCACTGGAATCAAGAAGCGGACCGGGTTGAAAGGGATGGAGCCGCGTATCGGCGGCGGCTCAGCGAAGAACGGCGAGCTGAAGCAAATGCATCGGTCGCGGGTGAACCAAGGACTGAGTCGATTCCGGAAGGCGAAGCCGCAGTTGAGCCAGAGGAAGGCCCCGTCGACCCGGCACCAGAGACACCGGCCGATGTAGAAGACGTAGATATGCCGGGCGTAGAGACCGGAGACCTGGCTGGTACGACGGTGAGTTCCTGTGTCGGTTCCTTTGTTCTTTAGTCACTGATCCTGGTAATAGTTCACCGGGCCGTTTCCCCTACAACCCTGCACCAACTGCGTCAAGGCTCAAGAGGCGTGTCGAGGCGTCACGGGCTACGTGTGCGAACGATGCCGGAGGCTGAAGAAAAGATGTACTAACGCTACACACCGGATGGGCGGGGGTCGGCGTAAGGTGGATACTGGAAAGGGCAAAGAGGTCGCGGTCGGCACGAGGAAGCCGTTGTCGTTCACGACAAAGCCCATCCGCAGTAGGCCTGCCCGGGCCTCAACGAGCAAACCGCGGGTCGAGGATGTGGAGTCGGTCGAGGACGATGACGAAGACGAGGAGGAGTCGGAGGAAGAGCAGCCGACGAAAAGGCTTAGGGCGGCCTCGGCGGCGAACCCGTTCGTTTTGACGATGGAGAATTACGAGCAAGTGTCGGCACGGCTAGCGGTCCTTACGGAGGAGCTGGGAGCCCTGGGCACCAACGTCAACCGTCACCTCGTCCACTTCGGTCAAGAGTTCCAGCGGCTTCGCGTCGATCTCGAACGGTCGACCTCAAGGTTGGCGATGTTGAAGCGGGATTACGAGACCGGCCGCCTCTAAGATAGACAAAAATAACGAGCCCGTTGTGTATATATATAAAAAATATCGTGTACATAAAAGACGTGTCAGCTTGTTCACCCAGCTAAGGAAAGCCGATCGGCTCCCGAAGGCATAGGACTATTCGCATCATTCGTCATATCGTTAGAAAACTAAGAGGAACTAAATAAAATGGGGGTATAACATGGACAGAATATAAATGAAATGCTTAATCGTCGTCGGGTGAGGAGTCTATAGAGGGCGGGTACGTCGGATCATCAAGATCGTTTGAATCGGTATCGTCGGCATCGGGGTATTGTAAGAAGTCGTCCAACGGTATCGATATTTTTGAGCGGGCGTGGTAGGGTACGACTCGGAAAGCGGCAAATCGAGATTTAGAAACCGCACTGTCGAGTTCGGCGAGTATGTAGGATCCGCCTTCTGTTTTCCTGACGACAACCATGGGTCCAAAGTACCGTGGTTTTGCTTTACGATCGAGAGACATTTCGATACGTGAATTTCGGACGAGAACGAGGTTACCGGGTTCGAAGTCGTAAACTTTGATCGTGTTGGCGTATTTCTGCTCGAATTGCCGGGCGGACACGAGCCGAGATTTGGTAAGCTTTTCTTTGACCCGATCGAGGTCGGCTTCTCGTTTACGAAGTTGTCGGGCGCGGATGACTATGAGGTCGGTCGTAGACATCGTATCTTGCGTCGGAACCATGTACGTAGCTTCGGCAAAATCGAATGGAAAAAGCGGTTCTACTCTGTGTGCGATGTAGTAGGACGAGTATCCGAGGCTTTTGTGTGTCGTGACCCGTTCGGCCCAAAATACAGAGTGGGTTACGGTGTGCCATTTCTTTTCATCTCCGTCACAACTTTTCATAATGGCCTCCCGGACATCTAGGTGGCGACGCTCAACGGGTCCATTCGCTTGTGAGTTATAGGGCGAAATGCGGATGTGGCGGATACCGTAGCGGGAGGCGAGATAGTCGAGTGCCTCTACGAACGGCTTGCCGTTGTCGGTAACGATTTCTTCGAGAGCGCCCCAACGGCATAAGATGTCTTCGAACAGGAATGTGCCGATGGTCGAGCCGGTCTCGCGGCGTAACATGCAGAACTCAGGGTAAGCGGACAGGGAGCAACGGGCTTGGACAATGTATCGATAGCCGCCAGATCGTGGCATAAACATTGTGTCGACATACACTTTACGAAATAGCGAGGCCGGTGTAGCGACGGTGGGCGGAATGTGATGATAACGCATTTGCCGTACTTGGCACTGATGGCAAGACTGGACGTACCACTTAACGTCGTGGTCGAGGTGCGGCCACCAGAAATGGTCGAGTAGCCGAGCGTGGACGGAGAATATACCTTTGTGGCCGAGAGAGTCATGAGCGTCTTTGAGTAACTGAAGCCGGCGGTCGGGCGGTATGACGAGTTTGTGTTTTCCGTGACGGTCTTTGCGCCAAAGCTTGTTATCGGTGATGAAGAATTCAAGGGCGTATCGTAAGAACAGACGGTATTCTTCGTCCGTGAAGTTCACGGGTCGGGTTAGATCTCGTAACCAAGTCTCGACGAGGGCAAGACGAACGTCGGCCGCGCGGGCTTTATCGGATCGCGGTATGTCAGAAACGGCTTCCTGATTTGTGTAGATGAGGATGGCCGGTAATTCTTGGAGTCGGTCGGCTGTGGCACGGCAGCGGCCGCATACGGCAATCGGCTTAGACGGTATGGGGACGGGTCGGTAGTTGACGACTTCCATAAAGAAACCGTAGGAGTGGTCGAGCCAATCATCGGAGTCGTTGATCTCCTCGGGGTCTTCTGCAGTGTGGGGACGTCGGGAGAGTCCGTCTGGTGCACCGTGTGCGGAAGCGGGTACGTGAACGAGTCTAAAGTCAAATAAGAGCACGCCGGCTATCCATCGGTTGATCGTTGCATTGGGCTGAATGTCGGGGTTGTTGAGCATCCCTTTTATGTACTTCGCGTCGACTTCAACGGTGAGGTTGCGGACGCCGATAATGAAAATCCGATAGGCGTGGAGGGCCCTGAAGAGACCGTAAAGCTCGAGCTTGGACTGAGAGTATCAGGCTTCGCGTTCATTCCACGATATTGAACCAAAACGATTCGGATAGCGCTTTCCGTCGGCGCGGATTTGCATAAGAACGAAGCCGACTCCAAGAATGGATGAATCGACGGTGAGAATCACTTCCCATTCACGCGTGTAGTCGATAGCGCGCAGCGCTGGCGATGAAATGACGGCATTTTTGAGGTAGTCGATGGCAGTCTCTTCTTCTTCACCAAATTCGAAGGGTATACCTTTGCGGGTAAGACGGACGAGGGGTCGGGAGTGGAGCGAGAAGTCCTTGATAAAAATACGCAAGACGCCGCAGATACCGAGAAAGGCGCGAACTTCGGTGAGGTTGGTCGGCAGTGGCCAATCGCGAATCTTCTGTACTTTGGAGTCGTCGGCTACTCTTCCTTCGTATGTGCATTGGTGGCCGACAACGATGACTGAGGGTCGACACAACTCGAGTTTTTTGCCGTTGAAGGTACCGCCGACATAGCAGAAACGCTGGATGATGCGGTTGACACCTTGGAAGTGCTCCCAAATGAAATGTCGGATTGCTGGGTTCTCGGGTATAGTCTTGTAGGTACCGTCAGGTTGCTCGTAGCGGGTTGGAGGCCCTTTGACGGGAATATCGTCCATATACGGAATGGCAAGATGAGGGATTTCGTCACGGAGGATGTACGTGGAGTCACCGTGTAGGATCTGCGGGGAATTTGTGTATCCCATAGCAATCCGTGTAAGTCGAAGCGTTCCGAGTGGAGACTGAAAGGTCATATAGTCCCGAGACGAGGGGTGGACGAGGCGTTGGTCGAAAGAGACGAAGAGGTTGAAGGAAGCGTAGCAAGAGTGGCCGCCAAAGGCCTCGGCCAAGTGCTCGGTCATGGGCGGTACGGCGGGATCGCGGATAGTGACGGCGTTAAGCGGCTGTAGATCGTGGACGATTCGAAGAGACTTCCCGTCCTTTTTCAAAACGCAGAACCAGCGGGAGCGGTATGACGAATTCGAGGGTTCATAGGTACCGGCGTTAATTTTGTCTTTGATGATGCCGATGACTTCGTTAAGGATGCCGGGTGGGATTGGGATATTGCGATGGACCCACGGGTCGTGTGGTATGGTGGGAATGTGGATCGGCGGGAAGTAGTCCATATTGAACTGGCCTTTCTCGGATTCGTTCCAGGCGAAGGCGGCTTCTTGTGTTTTGATGATATGGTGGCCGAGTTTTTCTTCCTCAGGCCAAAGGAATCCATCCGGGTTCATCGGCATCGCGTCGTGTCGTTCCTGGGTATAGCGGGTGCCGGGTGTAAAGTCGGGCGGGTGAGTCGGGAGCGTGGGTAAATCGGCTAGTGGGTCGCCGGTGATCTCGCGTATGATACGGTATTCATCGGGGAGAGTGGTAGAAATTGGGCGGATACGATCGGCTACCTTCTTATACTTTTTCTTGGTAACGACTCCTTTTAGGTCCCTGGTAGGGGGGGTGGTATACGAGATATAAGTAGCGTGTTCAGTAGAGGCTTTGTTACAAATATTCGAAGAAGAAATATGTGACGCAGGAGCGGAGACGGAACAAGATGAAGGAAGGGTATCGGTAGTATGTAGCTGATTTTGTACATCGGTCAACAATGAAATGTACTGGGCGGCAGTCTGAGGCTGAGACGAAGAGAAATCTAAATCGATAGAAAAACATAAGTCCTCTTCTAGGGGAAACAGCAAAAGGGAAGCATAGTTCGTGGTATAGGTGTGGTCGCTTTCGAGTGGCGGCTTCTCATCTCCCGGTGCGTCCTTCCCGAGAGGTATCTCTGGGTCCTCGACTTCTAAAAATCTGGCTTTCCGGTGTCGGACCGCTCTCGTCGGTTCTTTTGGTTGTGCTCGATGGTGGGCAAGGTGACGACGGCGCCGGTGTTTGGATCTGTGATCGTGACTTGTTGTTCTCCGTTTTTATAATCCTTCGTAAGGGCTTCGGAAAGCGTGAAGAACGGGCGGCCGATGAGGATCTCATAGGGGGCGTCGTCGACGACTTGGACTTGGAGGAAAAGATCGACGTCGCCAAAAGTGAATTTTAGGTTGGCGATCCGGCTGAGGGTGTCGTTGTTGCTTTTATTTGCCGACTGCATCCGCATCTTCATATTTTGGAGGCCGTAACCGAGTTTCTCCCAAATATCGCGTCGCATGCCAATGATCATGGAACCGTTGTCGAGGACGCACTCGAATACGAATTTTCCGTTGATGAGCGGGTAGACCACACAGAGAGGGACTGAGTCGCGGCCGACGACGAGCGGGACGTTTTCCTGACAGTGTTGACAGGCGCGAGTGGGGATTTCGGGTGCGTGAAAATGGAAGACCTCGACGTTGTTACTCTCGGCGGTGACCTTTTTCGACGTAGTGAGGTCCTTCATGTGACGGCGGGCGTCGGACGACATGGCTAAAAGTTCTCGTTGCGAAATGCAGACTTGAGAATCGAGCGCGCGGTCGATGACGGATTTGGCGATACCGGGATCTTCGATGGGGGCTTGGTAGCGGTATTGGGGGTGTGATGCGGGAAGGTTCTGGGGAGTGCGCGGCACGAAGGCGGTCGGCTCGGTCGGCCGCGTGTTCGAAGGTGGAACGATGGTGATCGGGTGCTCGTTGACAGGTCTGGTAGATGTTTTCTCGGCGGGTTTCGCGGCGGGGACGGACGTGGAAGTGGCGGGCGGATTGGGATACGTCTCTCTAGACTTGCCTTTCGCTTTAGAGGGGATCTCTACACCGTCAAATCTAACCCGTTTACGAAGCCGCTGCACTTCAGCTTCCAGAACCTTGATTTGTTCGTTGTCGTCGTCGATGTCGGACGTTGTGGACTGAAAGATGTCGGCGTACTCGGTGGTGACCTCTGGTTCATAGGTGGGTACTTCGACGGCGGAGACGAAGTTAGCTTTGACATGAGGCGGCGGGTCGCGTTGGAACGGTTCTGTGGGGTTGCAGCCAGGAGGAGCACGGTTGCCAGGGTTCTGTGCGTGCCACGCGTCGAAGCGTTCCCTCATATTTTTGCCGACGATAGCCTTTGGAAGATACATTCCGTTAGGCAACACGATGCGGCCGTGCTTGTTCTTGCGGCATATTCCATCTCGAGTGTACTGCTCGCAGATGGGACAATCGCGTATACGATGGAACGGGTCGTCGCAAAAGAGGCAGTTGAAGTTGGTGAAACCCTGTCCCGCGGTGGTCGGCTCAGCCCTATTTGCACACGGCTTTGGGGGGTTGTTGCGTTCGGTGAGGGCTGGCGTGAGGACAGCGAGTTGTTGCGAAATGAGACGAAATAGGTCGGATACGTTAGGTTCGACCGGTTCCGCTTTAGGAATGACCGGGTCATAGCGAGCGGGTGGCGGGTAGCGGGTGGCGGGTTCTATTGGAGTCAAGTACCGGATGGCGGCAGGCAACGTTGACAATAGACGAGAGACGGTGGACGGTTCGGCCGCGGTTCCGGCCAGTAGGAAGTGGGCGCAATTGTGGAAGTCCTGGAAGTCGTAAGGGTCGCTATGGAAATGGTTCGGTTTTTGGTACTGCAGACGGGTTTTGATGTCCTTTTTAAGCTCGACATGGAAGCCGTTCTCGTACGCGATGTTGCGTTCTCGGGGAGAGATCCGACCCTTGTCTAGAAGAAACCCTGAGATCCGGATGAACTCGCGGTAATATTCGCCAAGTTCAGCGCGGGTACGGATACTGTAAGCGGTTTGGGTGTGCGTAAGACGGTCGAGATCCGCCATAGTGTACCGGTGATCGTCTTCCGTGCCCGGGTATAGCACGAGTACGCTCCTTTTGAATGCGGCATAATCGACGCCGGTCGTGCTAGGTAAACTTGCCCAAAGCTCGTAGTCGCTAAGCGACGCGTAGCGCAGACTATGCTTGATGCGTCCTGCGTCGTCGAGAGCGGCATTGGCAGCAAGTATCTCGACTTCTTCGAAGAAGCGGTTTAAATTGAGCGGGTTCCCGTCGAAGGTCGGGGCCGTGGAGTGACCGCGAGCGGGCATTTGTCGTGGAGTAACATGGGGAGCGGTAACGTGGGGAGCGGTCGAAGATCCAGAGGTCGAAGTCATTGTGGGTGGAAGGAGCTGAGATGTCGATGAAGCGGTTGTCGGGTGTACGATGAGCGGGTCGGGTAACGTGGACGATGACGGCGTGGACGAAGACGAAGACGGGGACGAAGACGATGACGGAGTTTTCGATGTCGAGAGCGAAGACGTGGACGGGGGTTCTAACGAGGTCGAAGTCGGGGACGTAGGCGATGCGGGTGTCGAACTGAGATCGGATGAGTCGGGTGTAATGGTAATTATCGGTATATCGACCGATTCGAGACTGTCGGATGAAAGATATAGGGGGGTGTTTGACCCTGAGACGAGCGGGAGATTGTTATGTCGAGCAAGGTGGTCGGGTACTAGCTGGAAGAAGTCGTCGTCGATTGTCGGGTCGAAGGCGGCTAAAGAGAGTTCTTGTTGAAGAGTTCTTCGAGGAAGATCTCGAAGACGACGGTCAGAGGGAGGGATACGGGAAGAGGAAGCTATGGTGGTGCTAGACTATTCCTCGCGGTGGGCTCCAGATGTAAAGGCGAGGTTGGGGTGGCTGCGGAATAATAATCCTAAGCCTGTGGGGGTCAGCGTAGAAGTGACTAGGAATAGTCTAACAAGCTTCAGTAAAATGATAGGATATAAATGGTAAGAAGCCGCCGAGTAAACTACTGAAATCTATCGAGACCGGTCGAAGCCGACGAAGCCGACGATGTCGGGTACGGCAGGTCGGGTGTCGGGTGACGAGGGACGTAGAGATAAAGGCAGTAGAACGATGGGGAGAGCGTCGAGGAATCCGACGAGCAATGTGTGTGATGGATTTTACTGAGAGACTAATTCTCAGAGAGGAAATGGGGGAACTGGTTTCTTATTTTGAGACGGCGCTTGGGCACTGTTTTTATACTACAAATTTCTGTACCTAGATTCGGACGAGAGTCCTCGGCCGATGAGAGGAAACAAAGGAGAATAAAAATGGGGAAGTAGGAAGAGCGTTGCGAGGCGACGATGACAGGGAAAATGGGTGGAAGATATAAAAAACCGTAAAAGATGCAATATACTTTACTATATCCCCATAAGGGAGACGCTAGGCGTGAATAAGGCAAGTCCAATGTCGGGATCCCAGTCCGATGAGATCTATCTTTGATATTTGAAGTTCCGTGAGTTTACGAGATAGACCGACCAGGTACGTGAGCGGCCGTGCTAGTCGGTATGCATCGGGTTGCGTCGGGTTACATCGGGTTCGAGCGTAGATTGCTAGAGACGTCGGGTTCGAGTGGATTCGCTAGATATCGATGTTACGGCCTCAGAGGGTCGAGGACCCTCTACATCGCAGTTGCATGAGGATCGCAAGGTATTTCTTGGGCAGGGATCGGCTCATTTTCTGATATGCAGACTGCGTGAAGCTTGGGTCGATCTCCAGGAGTCGCCAGTACCTTGGGGACTGGCGCCATTCCCTATCCGCTTGCTTCTTTAGTTTGCTCAAGAACGTCCTCGCCGCTGCCGCCTTGCTGCGCGGTAGAGCGTGCCATAGTGGGGCAGGGATTCCTGTGGCCGCTGTGCTATTCCCTTGCGCCGCTTTCTTCCCATGGTCATCTGCTACCTCATTGCCATTGATGCCCTCGTGTCCCGGTGTCCATTTAATCGTAAGGTCCATTCTTTTGTGCTGCCTCGTAACCATATCTAGCCTCTTGTGGAACAAATCAAAAACGTGGCGTGACGGGCCTGCTTTGAGAGATTTGGTTGCTTGAATCGCTGCTTGTCCATCCACGAACATCGAGACGTCTCGAACCCTCTTTTCTCCTCTCAGCAGCTCTAGTCCCAATATCATCCCTATCCCCTCCCCTTCATGTACCGTATGATGCTCCTGTTTCCCTAGCTTGTACCTTCTAACTCTCCTTCTCCTTCGTCCTGCTCTCATCAGTACCGCCGCTGCACCTATCATCCCATCCAGCCCTGATCCGTCGGTGTATATCTTTATATCATTGTTGTCTCGTTCGTGTGCTTCCTTGGCCTTTTCTCTCGACGACTGTATCTGTGTTTTGATCTCGGGTTCCCATTTTGTGTCGTATCTACATGTGGTGATCTTTTCCATCTGCTCTGTTTTTATGTTGTAGTCCCATATCAGATCATGTATGGGGGTGGGGTGTCTCTTTACCCAGCATACCCGTGTGTTCTTGATGGCTTTACTTAGTGGGTGCGTCGGCGGGAGCATTGCAAGGCGTAGAGCCGCCCGGTGTCGTATCCTATCTACTAAAAAATTAAATGGTAGCAGGTCTGCGTGGGCATCTAGGATGTCAGTGGCCGTGGTCGATAATGCGCCGGTGATCATCAGAGCCGCCTTGCGTTGTATGCCCGCCAGTTTCCGTGTCATCGCCGTACTCCCTCCACGTCGTCTATCCCCTGTTCCTTCTCTCTTCTGCGTCGAGCCCACGAAGACCTCTGCAGCGTACAGCATTCTCGGGACTGCGATGGACAGGTAAAGCCGTCTCATGATCTTTGCTGATATTCCCCCTGATGTTTTGGAAAGTCTCCGGAACTCCAATAGCCAGTCCTGGCCTTTCTTGAGTGCCGCCGCTCCCTGTTCCTTCCATCGGAGCTCGCGGTCGATGTGCACGCCCAGGAACTTGATCGATGTCTTGGGGTGTATGAGCCTTCCGGCAATGTTGAGCGGCGGTCCCGTCGTTGTGGTTCTTTTTCTTGGGTTGTCTGGGTCCACCCTCCATCGCCATGTCAGGTCGATCAGTTGGAATTTGTCAACGCCGAATTCGCAGTTGTGCTCCCTCGCCCACTCCAGAATACCGCCCGGCCTTGCCATTATGGACTCAAGCTTCGCATGTGTTTCTTCAAAGCTCCGGCCCACCGTGAGCACGTTTGAGTCGTCGAGGTACAGTATGCCGTGTTCCCCGTTGCGTGGGACGGGGATGTCGAGTTGGTCTGAGTTGTAGAACAGGTAGCATGTCGGCGAGACTGGGCTTCCCTGGTCGAGTCCGTTATCTACATCAAAGGGGTCTGAAGTGAATTCGTCAAAGGTCAGCATGGTACGACGTGCGGTGAGCACTCTCTCCAGCCACTCAGTGATCTCTACTGGTATGCCGCATTTTCGCATGTTATGCACCATGCGATCGATGGCCATGCTCAGGAAAGCCCCCTTAACATCTAGTGAGAGGAGCGATACTACATTACCTTTACGCCATTCATCTTTGATTATCTTGCTCATGAATAGGATTGCGTCAGTCGTGCTGCGGCCAGCTCTCCCTCCGAAGTGGTTGTTGGGTAAAATCCTGGCCCTCTCGCTCATAACTGTGATGTCTTCGTTGACGCATGAATTCATCAGCCTCGCATATCCATCCGACAGTACTATAGGCTGCCATGCCCCAGGAATCGTGTAGTCCGGCTTGCCCGGCTTTTTCAGTATGATCGTCTCCGTGACAGCCCAATGCGCTGGGTACGTTCCCAACATGAAGGTCACTCTGAATATCGGGCCGAGGAAGGGGACCAGCATGTCTCCGGCATTCTTGAATATTGCGTTCGGTGGGGTATTGCGCTTGGTGCCCTTATATGGCTGCATGCGTTGTATGGCTCTGTGAATCTGTGCGTCGGTGATGGGTTGGAATTGCCATGCTGGTGGTGGGTATTCGTGATCTTCGGGGACTGATGAGGTGGCAGGTTTGCTGGGGAAGAAGCATTTGTAGAAGGCTTCGCTCTTGTCAGCGTTGGTTGTCAGTTCGCGTCTCGCATTCGTTGCGGCATCCGTGACATGGAGTGTGGGCACCCTCGCCCTCCCTCCATCTGATGCGGGGCCTGTTACCAGTTGGCTTGCCATCCATTGACTCGATGTGTCGATGCTCTCCAACCATTCCACCCAATGTGCTGCCTTAGCCGCCTGTATGTGTGTCGCATATCCGTGTTTGGCTTTTCTGTATGTCTCGTGAATAGGGTGTCCCTCCACGTGTCTATGCCGGTATGATTTGTTGCCAAGGTTGCGGATTTTCTTCCGTTCTGCCCTCAGGTCCTGATTCCACCATCATTTGCTGTAGGGTGTTAGTTTGGTTATAGGGACGCATTTCGTTACCGTGTTCCAGACTGCTCCTTCCAGTTCTCCTAGTGCCCGGTGAAAAGAGTCGCTTGACGTGAGTTCTGCTGGAGCCGGCAGGGCGTCCAGGTTGACCTTGAGTGAGTCTCTAAACTCTTTCCAGTCCACCGCGTGAAAGTTTGGGCATTGTGATTGCGAGCTGGACGGGGCGGTTAGGTCGAGTGCTGTAACTACCGGGAAGTGGTCGGTTTTGGTGGGTCTGTCGCCTGGCCTTGTGTCGCATAGTGCTACGTGATCAATTATGGTGCTAGAGCAGAACACGTTGTCGACTCGAGTCATGTTGCCCGTCGACATGGATTGCAGGGTTGGTATGCCTTCTGGTAGCACCATTCTCATGTCGTACCGGGCCAGGAGGTCTAGCAGAGGTCCCACTGTGTCGAGGTTAGCGTTAGTGAAGAGATGATTATTATGTTCTTTGTCCCAGAGCGGGTGGTGGTGATTGAAGTCCCCTGCCAGGATGTAATGAACAGGGGTCTGGGCTGGGGCTTGAGCTGTTGCGCTGCCGAGGTATCGTCACAGTGTTGATATGTTGTTGTTGTTGTTGCAGTCGTTGTACATGTTGACGATTCTGATGATTCCAAAATCACCTTTTATCTCCGCCGCCGTGATATCCGGTGAGTCGATCAGTATCAGGGACCACGAGTCAGATCGTAGCCGTCTGTTGACTAGCATTATTGATCGAGTGTGGCGGGTCGCATGCATGTCATGGTGTCGCGGGGGATATATCACTGTGTAGTAAGCATTGGCTCTCGAGAGCCCCTTGAAATCAAAGTATGGTTCCTGTATAAGAATAAAGTTGTAGTTAGTTTTGATTGAATCTGGCATATCGTGCTGGGCTATGAGCGATTTGTTGACGTTCTGCTGCCATAAGGTCAGTGGTTTCGGTAAGTTGGGAGTGGGGGTGGAGGTCATGCGTAAAGTTCCTCCGTTGAGGGTGAGTGGATGGGGTGTTGTTGTTGTTGGTGTTGGTGAAGACGTTGAGGTTGGGACGGACGCGGTGTGATTGTTCGCAGGGCAGTAGTCATTGTGTCTGGGTGGGTGGATGTCTGTGTCATGATGTGGGTGGGGCCTTCCAGCGGTTCGTCAGCCCACCATCCTCTGGAGGTGGGTGGCGCCGGTCTATCTGTCCAGTAGGTGTGTAGCGTTTGTTGGGCAGACTGTAGGACCACCCTTTGGTTGCGTCGGTCATTAACTGGTGCTGGCGCCGTTCGTTGCTGTCCAGCTCCTGTGTAGCCTGTGTAGCCTGTGTAGCCTCCGCTGCGGGGCCCCTGATTGTCCCGTCCTTCTCTGCTCTGCTCGTACCGTTCATCCGTGTGTGGTGCATTGTTCGTGGGCACGTCGTTCCTCCATGCCATGTCGAAAGTGTTCCGCGTGGGGTCTATATCTAATCTGCCCCACGTGCTGGGGTCATTGGTTGGGAAAAGTCTGTACTTAGTGTCCGGGTCTCGATCGCGCGCCCATTGGAGGCGTTCCCTGAAAACCCGGCATTGCTGATCCGCAGCACCGTGCCCGCATTCTTGACAGTTGGCGCATTTCATCTCCCCGGTGCCGCAGAGTTGGTCTGCTGCGCGGTGGAACCCTGCACAGTGGGCGCATACGTTGTGGATGGATTTGCATTCTTTCGCGATGTGGCCGAATTTCTGGCACTTCATGCACCTCCGTGGGTCCATCAGCACTTTCTTCGTCCTGCATTGCTTGCCCTCTATGAAAATGCCATATTCCAATGCATGGTTTGCAGCCTCTCTCGTGCTGAAACCCACTGTCAAAAATGCGAAGCGCTGCCGCTCTTGACGAAGGTGGGTCGGCTTGATCCAACGTGCCTCGTATATCGACATCCTAGAAAGGGAGCTGGCTTGCTCCACCCGTTCGATTGCCGCTTGGTCATTTGGGTCGAAGGAGGTAGGGACGTGCTCGGCTATTACTTGGTACGTTCTCGAGCTCCCTGTCGATGTGCCTCCGAATTGCGCCATAAACGCGTGCATTACATCCTTGGCTCTTAGATAGTTCGCCGCCTGCGTGGAATTGAGTGTGTATATTATCATTCCATATTGAGTTCTGCGTGCTCCTGCGAAGGCCATGCCATTGGGTTTGTCTGCCGCCCTCACGCCCATCAGGTCAAGAGCCAAGGTCGCCTTCTCCACCAGCTCTTTCTCGGAGAGGCTTGCCAGCGCGTCATCTTGTGTAGGGCAGGTCAAGGGTATGCAATACCCCCAGGGGTTAAGAGTACGGGTACCATGGGTTAAGGGTACGAGTCCAGCCTCAGAATACCCGCAGTACCCACGCGGGTATGGGCTGTATTTTATTTGGGAGAAGAAACATCAAAAACTCAATTTTTGGGGTATTTTTCGCTATTTTTGAGGGATATAATGAGAATAATTGCTTGTAAAAATATGTAAAAATGCTCTCAACACTCCCCACAGTATTCTGAACATTGTGCTCCTTTACACTAAAGGGATCCGACCAGTATTCCGTCCACAATAACCATAAAAACCACCAAAAACAGGTAAAAAAGGGGTATTTTGCATGTTTTTGAGGGATATAATGAGAATCATTGCTTGTAAAAATATGTAAAAATGCTCTCAACACTCCCCACAGTATTCTAAACATTGTGTTCCTTTACACTAAAGGGATCCAGCCAGTATTCTGTCCACAATAACCATAAAAACCACCAAAAACAGGTAAAAATGGGGTATTTTGCATGTTTCTTCCTGTACCCCTGCAAAACCCGTGCCATACCCGTACTTTTGGCCTCGGGTACGTACCCGTGATGGGTACGGGTCCGAGTACAGCCCCAGAGCACTGCGGGTGTACCCCTGACTGGCCATAATCTTGTGCATTGGGGAGTTTCCGTACCACGATCTGTCTGTCCAATGCATTCCCCTTCGCTATCGGCGCTGCATGTTCCGGTGGGATCTGTGTGGCAGTTCTTGCAAACGACGCGAAAGTGGGTGTGCCGTTATCACTGGGTCGTTCCCGGTTGAAGGTCGCTTCTGCCGCCTCGAGCGCGCTCTTAGTGCGGGTTGTAAGTTCGTTCAAATTAGCGTGGAGGTCGTCCAATGTGTTCGTCATTAGGGTTGTTGCCCCCCGTAGCGCCTCCTCCTGTTTTTCACTAGCTTGTGTTGCTGCCGTGATCGTTTCGGCTGCCGTAATCAGCTTGGGGTGTATGAGCTCGTCTATCTTCTTGTCCCTTTTCACTACCGTCTCGTTGGCCATCGTGTCCAGGCCTATCTCTTCTAGGATGAACGCTAAGGCAGGGTGTTGACTGCGGGCCTCGGCAGCTTGGCTATACCCACTGCCGCCTGTAGCAACACATACGCCAGTCTCTGCATGGTGACCTTTTCTCTTTGTGTGATGTACGCGTCTCGTATCAGGGCTGCCCTGGCATCTTTCACATTGAGCACGTCAGTGAGGACACTTGTGGCATCAGCCAACTCATCCCTGGTTAGTCTGGTCGCGTGTTTGTCTAGATTACCTCCCGAAGCCCGGTTTTTCGAAGTCATAGTTTATAAAGTGTCTTAAAGGTCTATCAGATATAGACTAAGCTATCGTAGTGCTCGTTTTATTGTATATGGGAGGAGTGGAGCCGCTGCTCAGGTTGCCTTTGTCGGGGTCCTGGTCGGGGTGCCACGCGGTGTGTTGCCAAGAGAGTCTCCCAATACTTCATTGACCACCCAGGCTACAGTACCAAAGCCCCGGAATCGAAGGACAGTAGCAGCAAAGCAAAAGTATGGTGTCTATCATGTTTTGAAGCTCGAATAGCCCATGAAACTGCCACCGATGGGAGTATGGTTATTGCAGGGACCTGGGAGGCAGTTTGTTCAAGGGATGCAATACAGGATATGTGTGTGTTACAATGAATATTTACAGAGCTTACTTGCTGATATTCCAAGAACTAGTATGGGCCCACAGCCAAACACACCCTTTACGTGGATGGCTTGTTTCATGCACAACAATGCTCACTTGCCATCTCTGTGACTGTGAGCTCCAATCAAGATCTTTGAGAGACACGGCTGCCAGAGAGTCTCAAACAGCTAGTCCAGCTCGTGCGAGTCGTGTTCGCCCAGTGGTAGAAACCGCCAGATGGCCATGCTCCCCATGCCCGCTTTCCAAATCATGTCCTCCCTATCTGCCAATATGTATTCTCACCCTATGTATCCAGGATCAACGGGTGGCTCAGTGCCATCTAGCAGAGCCCAAAGTCCAGCTTTCTCGGATGTGACATCATCTTCTTGGCCATCAAAGCGTCCTCGTATTTCCCGCTCTGGTTCATATATCTCACATGGAAGCATTCCAGGCTACGAAGTAAGGTGGTCAAAAGGAGAGCAAGCTTTGTTTGAAACGTCGCTTGCTTGCCTGACTGCCAGTGCTGGCTTGCCATTGCGATGGGTTGATAACCCTGAATGGCTTGCCTTCTGTGAGCGCTTTCTACCCAATGCCAAGAGTCCGTCACGCAAGGTCCTCACCCAACGGCTTATTCCCACTATGTTGAAGTCTTTCAAACAGTTGGCACAGGAGCAATGTCGGGGCCGTGAGGCAACGGCTACTTGTGATGGATGGACTGGAGGCAATAACCACCATTTCATTGCGTTCATGGTGAATTGTAATGGACAGGTAGGTTTCTTCTCATTAATAGATGAACACTGACCTCAAATTTTGGTGCATAGAACCATGTTGTCCGTGTTCATGATGCATCTGCAGAATGCAAGATGGCTGAAGTCCTTTTCAAACACATGGATGAGGTTATTGACGATCTGGAAAAGAATTGGGAGGTCATTGTTGTTGCTTTCACATCCGATGCTGGGGGCGAGTCACTTGCAGGACAAAATATGGTCCGTAGGAAATGGCATATTGTAACGCCAGATTGTTTTGGCCATCAGGTACATCACTTTACTGTGTAAATATGAGGAGCATTAACCTATTCCACTTTCAGACAAATCTTATTGTCAGCGATTTCCTCAAGAGCGACACCGAATTTCTTTTTCAATATACTGACAAAGCAACTGAACTTATTGGTTGGCTTCGAGGAAAAACATATGTCCTTGCCCTTCTTCATATTGTCCAGCAAACCAATTCTCTGCGGGTCCTTGTAGTTATTCATGCTGTTATTACACAATGGACTGCTCATTATCTTGCTTACCGCCGCCTTCTTGAGATCCAGTTATCCTTGCAAATCATGGTTGAAAATGATGAGAAACTGGAGCTGAGAAACCAGCAGCTTCTTATTGGAGATGCGAGAGCCTGAGAAAGGTCACATAAAAATATTGCCATCATAAAGAATAGTGCTTTTTTGCATGCGCTCGCAAGGTAACTGTATTTTTTTATGGTATGCAGTATCAACTTATCTGTTTTCAAATGTTTAGGATGAAGAATTTTCTTGAACCGCTTGCTGTGGCTTCGAATATCACCCAGGCTGATGGTGCCCGTGTTGATATTATTGTCATCACGTTTGCATTTTTATACCACTGTTATTCAATGCTCCATGAGGCTGAGGACATCAAAGCTAGAGATGCAGTTCTTGCTAGCATAGAATGGTGATGGCGGAAGACAGACCAGGATGTTTTTATTGCTGGAGTCCTACTAAATTCATTTCACAAGGCTCGCCCTTTTTGTCAGGTCCCTTTCTCAACAGCAGCAGGTCTATATACCCTACTCCACCGTCTCTGGAGGTGCTTCTACTATGAGGACCCTCCTGCTGAGCTCAATGCTGAGTTTAGAGCCTACAGTAATGGGACTGGGGACTTTCAGACGATGAATAATTTCATGGATGGCATGCGTGTATCAGCTGAGAAAGAGGTATGTTACTTAATCCACTTCCAAATATTTCTGTTGACGATCCATTAGGGCACAAAAATTAATCCTCTTGAGGTCTGGGATGCTATTTCCCATCCAAATCACCCACAAACATCGCTGGCTCAGCTGGCATATCGGGTTCTTTCCATATGTCCCAACTCAGCCTCAGTTGAACACCTTTGAAGTGTACTCGGTACTATACTCACAAAACTACGAACCCAACTTGGCAAAAAAGCCCTTGTGGATCTTGCCAAACTCAAACTTTATTTATGGGAGGAGCACCTTCATGTGAAATCAGTTAAAACAAGACTCAAGAGGGTCTTTGGTTCAGTCCCTGGGGATCAATCATCAAGTAGAGCAGTCGATGCTGTTCCCACCGCTGCTGATACAGTTGTGGATTCAGAGTCTGCTCCCACTACAGGACCATCTGGAAGCCAGAACTCCACTTCCACTGATTTGGACAATGTTACCAGCTCAACCCAGCCAAGTATTCATGGAATTATCGAGAGCTTTGATGAAGTCACTGAAATGGATAACAATGAGCTAGCCCCCACACCTTCCCCCGAATCACTTTCTATTCCCATTAAGGACCTTTTTGACTTCACACAACCCTACTGGATCGAAGCATATGAAAAGTTGGCTATGCAAGAATTGCAGGATGAGCTTGAATTGTGTGAGCTTCTTGATCTTGATGCAGAAGATGATACTGTCGAGAATGAGGCGGATGATGCACTCAATGAGTAGATTTGGATAGTTTTGCAGCTCGGATTTGTCATTAGTCTATGTATCCAAAATGTATTACATAATGGGTGGGAGGACCCTTGGCACCCCATAAAGTTGTGGTCGGGTTGGGTTGCAAAGTGTCACGGTCGGTAACAGTTGCCGACTTTTTCAACAGTCACACAACCGGCACAACACTGAGTGCATCCATTGAACAAAATCCTCAATAGATAGAAATATTTAGATGTATTTAGAGACTGGGTGCCATTCCACAGGATTAAATATAATCCAGAATAAAAATTAGACATTCACACGGACAATAAAGGAAGTCAGTCATACTGCCGAGATCAGTTCAGGTCTGATTTGGTGGTCAGCCTAATTCAACGCATGAATAAACCATCTTCTAATACGACCCTCCCCCTCCTCGACAGACTTTATTTTGTCATAACATTCCATTTCAGGTTGTGACATTCCATTTTAGGGGGAAACTTTGAGATTCTGCTTGAATCCCACATGACGCTCTCAGCCTGCTCACTCTAGATGTCACTCACTCTAGCCTACCGCTACTGCTAACTACCACCACCCGGCACAGTGCTAACCACTCTCTCTCTATCTATTGTCCTCTCAACGCACAGGTGAGATCCGAAGTATTTTTTTTTTTTGACGCTAAACCTTGATTGCACCATCATGTTCAATACACTTGCAGTCTGCCATGGCTGCCTGGTACCCACAGTGCTCTGCCCCAACAAATTGGCAAGGTCTCCGTCCACCCTCTCCTGAGATGTGTGCCCCTGATAGGTCACAATACCTTTTTTTTTTGGCACCAAACCTCATGTGGCCTACACCTGATACCTATAGTACACTGCCCCGATGAAGCAGCAAGATCCCCGTCCACCTCTCCTGAGATGCGTGCCCCAGATAAGTTGCAAGATCCAAAGGAAAAGATAATGCAAATGTATAAAAGGTGAATGACATTTACCATCTCTCGCAACACACAACACTCACTCATTTTCAGCTCAATGCTTCTTAACAAAAAACCACATTCATTTTATCTTGCAATGTCTGAACTCCCTCCCTTTCGCTTCCCAGCATATCCTGTCGCCAACAATCAGCCGAACGACTCGTGCAACCAATTCAACTTCTATATGCCACCTCAAGATGTCAACATGGGGCTGGGACCTGTCATCAATGCTGACCCAGGCCCTCTAAGCACTGCCAATCAGGTAAGCTATGCTATTTGCTCCTATCATGCCCTGGTTGACGACAACCTGACAGTTTCAACATGATATGCCATTTATGCTGCTCATTCCTGGGCTGCTCCCGATCTTGCCAGCTGATGGAGACAAAGCTGCTCCATCCCAGAAAAGGATGGGCAGAAAGCCGAAAGCTGTCACCAAGGGTGCTGGCTCGTGATGCGTCCTGTTGTCTCATAAAGACAATACCTTCAAACCCAGCTATGACAGCGACGAGAGTGACCTTGTCCCATCTGTCAAACGTCGTGGACACCCTTCAGGTTCTGTGAAGTTCCTCACTGCAGATGTCAGCATCCTTCTTGACTTCATTGAACAAGAACTTCCTTGTGGCCAGCAGGGCTGGCAAAAGGTCTATGCGAAATATAGCCAATGGGCTGCCAGAAATAGATGACCCTCTCGCACTGCAAGCTCTCTTGAAACTAAATATAAGCAAGTGAGCAGTGCCATCATTATTGTAACAGCTTGATATTGATGTGAGTTTTCTACAGCTAGTGAAAGTTACGAAGCCTACTGGGAATGCCAAGTGCCCCCCGCTGATCACCTGAGCTCACAAAATTGAGATGTTCATCAATGAGCACACTGGAACACGAGATCTCTCGGATTCGGAGTTCACAGACCTTGAGGAAGGCAAAGCTGCAGATGATCCAGAGGCCGCTATCAACATCAGTAGCGATGAGGTTGAGGAGCTTCCGACAAAGGTTCTGTTGAAGGCACGGATTGCATGCCGCCCAGATGCTGGCACTCATGCCCAGAAGATGCCTCAGGTCAATCATGGACTCGACATCATGGATAAACTCATGGCGGCACTGGATCTGACTCATCAATGCAATTGCAATGACCACTGTGCACAATGCAGGTTCGAACAGATAGGGATAACCAAGGGTTGACATATGTGATAGGGTGAGATTTTCCAAGGGTTTTGAAGGGTTTGTTCTTGAATCATTATCTATTGCAGATAGTGATAGAAACTTGGTGGGAATTTCAAAGAGTTATATATTTTCTAGTTTCTCTCCAAAATTTAGGTCAAATTTCTTCAGTAGTTATTGTGCAGTTCCATTTTCAAAAAGGAGTGTTTTTCAAAAACCATAGGGGTCCGCGTTTTTCAACCCCTATGGTTTTTGAAAAACACTCCTTTTTGAAAATGGAACTGCACAATAACTACTGAAGAAATTTGACCTAAATTTTGGAGAGAAACTAGAAAATATATAACTCTTTGAAATTCCCACCAAGTTTCTATCACTATCTGCAATAGATAATGATTCAAGAACAAACCCTTCAAAACCCTTGGAAAATCTCACCCTATCACATATGTCAACCCTTGGTCATCCCTATCCGTAGGACCAGATCTCGAAGGATTTGAAACACACAAGCTCAAACGTTACAGCAAATAACTAGGAAATCGACAGGACGCGCAAACGAAGTGCGAAAACGCAACTGAACCAATACTATCCCCTCACCCGTCTCATCGATACCCCGTCTCATTTAGTTCTTATCGTTCCGTCTCAATTCCTCGTCTTCAAATTTGGTCCAACTTTATTTTCACGTGCCCGATTTTTGTTTTTAATTTTACTCCCTTCTATCCATTCGAACATCGGACTTCTACACTATGGCACCAAAAACACGAAACCCGAAGATCAAGAAGACCGAAAAGGAGCTCCACGCAGAGCGCGACGCACGGATCCTCGAGCTGCAAAAATGGTTAGCAGCAGAACACGAGGAGAAAGAGAAAAACGCGGAGAAAAGGATGAAGGAAAAGATGCAACAGAAGGAAAAGACGGCAAGACAGGTACTCCATCGCACAACGGAAGGTACGCACCTCGAATCGACGGCTCAGGACTCACAACAGGCAGAAGACATGCGGCCAACAATGGGCGCAAAACCATTCACATCCCCCACTCGGCCAACCACGTCCCAAGTCCCCACAGCATCGACGGCACCCCCGTCAACCGTTTCACAGGTCCCAATGCAGCCCGCACATGCCCCAACAACGCCGCCATCGTCAAACGCGTCCGCCACGTCACCAACACCAGAGACGCCATCCCAGCGCCCGAATCCATTTCCGTCGCCCCGGAAACTGCCAACATGAATGGCCGTGTGCCCAAACGAGCCCCAGTCCAGCCCAACCGATACTGCCACGTCACCAGCAACGCCCACGCGTCAAGAAACGCCCCACGTCTCAGCACCACCCCCAAACGCGTCGATGAGACCCACACCACGTCCCCGAAGTCCAACGCCACCGTCCAACGCGTCAACACCGGCCCAAACGCCCCTGCTTTCGCCTGGACTACCCACAACGCCCCGGAACGCAACGAGGATGGCTGGCCAGCAACCCCACGCTGCGGGAGCACCCCCGAACGACACGCGTACACGAATACCAGCGCCCCGCACCTCAATGACACCCCAAGAAGCGCCATGAATGGCCCCGGAGATGCCCCAAGCCCCCTACACACCCCAAAACGCGCCGCGAGCGCCCCCACAGACACCCTGTACCCGAACAAAGCCCCAGGACATGCACCCTGAAGTCCCCCAGCGTAATACATCACCCGCAGTGCCACAGCCGTTAACCCCCGTTTTTGTCTCGCAGATCAGTAGTATATATAAACGTGATTTTTCTGATCTACGTACAGGTGCCCGGCCCTGGAGCAGCACCCGCCGCCGCAACCGTCGCCTATTACCCCAACGCCACGCCCGTCACCCATTTCCCAACCCTGTACAGCAACCTTGCCAACCAGTTCCCACAGAAATTATCCCACCGATCCCACCGCCCCCACAACTCATCGACGCAAGCACCCAGACTACAGAAGAGGAACCACCACTGATCTTTCCGGTATCGACTTCGTATGGCCCCGTCCAGTCACAGATAGCACTTACCCTTGGTACAGCCCTCCCGTTTGTAATTGATCGATCATGGGCCATAGCAGAGCTTGCATGGGGCCAGGAATCGACTCACGGTATGCTCTCTTAGAGCTTCTTCCCCCAGACATGAAGATTGTGCTACACGTTTTCATGGAGATGGTATGCCCTCAGTGTGGCAACCCCAACCCGCTTTTAGGACCCCTCTTAGCACCGGTGATAGTGAGGATAGTAGATGAGTGGGTGGAGTTTCATGGAGGATGAGATTTTCAGAGGCAGGAGATGTGTGCGAGGGCGCACACCATTGTGGAGGGGGGTATCTGCAGCAGTAGCTGCTAGCCCCTAGGACCCCGGAGACCCTTAGTTAGTAGATTTCCTTTCCTGTAGTAGCTTAGTCATCCATCCCAGGGTTTTCCTTAGCTTTCCCCTCCCCGCTGCGGCTCCCTCTGAGCTCTTCCCCTGAGGTCCAGAGATCCGTTCTCCAGCGTGAACAAAGCGGAAGCATGAAGAAATACACCCCGATGGTAGTGGTCACATCATGTGGTTGACAGACACTGATATCTCTGATAGTGACAAGGAAAATAAAGATATTTGCCGCCCTCTACCCCCTCTTAGTACCAGCACCCTCCCATCACCATTGATGGCCTTCAGGTCCAACGAAGCAGTCCCCGATGTTGTGGGAACCTCCACTGTCTTGTAGAGTCAGAAGTCAACCGTTTTTTTACCAACTATAGCCTGTCCTTACGAGTGACTGATTTCCTTACCAACTATTGCCTGTTGTTATTGATTGATTTCCATACCAACTATCACCTGTCATTATTGATTTCCTATGTGTATGTAGTACGTAGCAACCGTCCTTACAATATACTTCTTATTCGTACATAGCAACTGTGTGAAACCTTGAAATACGATCATTTGATCGTTTATCAGAGAAAAGCATATTACCAAAGTCCGAAAAAATCATTCCATCCTCATGAGTGACCTGCCATTGAGGCTCGTAGATGGTCTGTATTTGATTTAGACTAACCCGGGAGGTCCGCAAACAGTGTCCATGGATACAGATCTCCAGGAGATCTCCCCGCCATTCCTTGTGCATAGAGAAATGCGCGGGTATGGGTGAACCCGCGGGTTCTTCCACGGGTATAGCCACAGATACGGGTACGGGTCCAGAAATCTGTACCCGCCAGCTTTATTTTAAGCCCTGGATCATCCAAAACGGTCAAGTATTGAGCTAGATACGCTCAAAATACTAGAATAAAGTATTTTGAGCATATCTAGCTCAATACTTGACCGTTTTGGACAATCCGGGGCTTAAAATGACGGGTAAAACCCGCGGGTTTTGTATCCGTGGGTACAATGGGTGCGGGTACGGGTACAGCCAAAATTACCCATGGGTTACCCACGCTATTCACTACTTGTGCATCACCTCGAGTGGAACACAGAGCTGGCCCCAGCACCCTTTGATGGCCCGATTCCCCCACTCAGCTGTCTGATGATAGGATAGGAGTTCTCGATCGGATGCCATCCAATATTCAATCTCTTCTTGAGTTCCCTGCAGAAATTGTCCTGCCTTAAGTGGCACCTGAATATGGCCTGCAATTGCATCAGCACCATGCGGGAATGCTGAGTCGGCTACTAGGTAGTAATCGGGAGGTGTGTGATCACGCAATTTTATGTAGATGGGCTTGGCGGCTCGGGCATCATGCCAGCTGCCTGGTGCGTTGAGATTGGTGGCAATAATGAGGCCTATTTAGTAATGTCAGCCAGTCTGAGTGCAATAAAAGCGGTGACTTACCTTCAGAGGAAAATACCAATACTGAGCTCACAAAATGAGCTCTCAACCACCCATTATAAGTTGTATTTTCAATATCTTCATCTGCCAAGGTTTGGACTGGTAAGTTGAGTCCATCAATACTGGCAAATGCTCCAGTGAGGAGTGGGTGACAATGGACAATGAGAGAATTGAGTTCAGTGAATTTTTCACCCTTGGGCCATGTTATCGCAGCATCAGGGATGCTTCAGAGGACATGTAGTAGGATTTTGAGACCAAAATTGATGTACCTTGATACCGTTGCCGGGATAAGTGCAAATATCTCTTGTAAGCTGGTTTCAGACATCGTGGAGGATAAATAATGCAGGACCAGTCCCAACCCTCCCTCTGCATCCAATGAATGCCATCCAGGATGAGGTATTACGCAGGATTTCACGTCCGTATGTTGGATTGACCTCGTGTCCCATTGGTCTCGGAAACCACTTTTGAGGATGTAATCAAAAGTTACAACATCAAATCCCATAGTAGTGATGAAGCCACGATCTGCCCGGCTCTCCAGGAGTCATTGCCACGGTGTGTTGACACAGGGATCAGGGAGGAGAAGGGGGCGTGTGAGACTGTGTCGGCTTTGGCTGCATTGGTGAGCATGAGTCTGGTGGTGAATTTCAGCACTGAGGAATGGGATGATAATAGAAGTGATGACATGTTGGTCATCGTCTACCATCTCCTCCTCAGTCAACTGGTTGGAGAGGAGAATATTGCCATCCATTGATGTGATGATGCAGTGTTACAAATAAGGTAATTGAGATAAACATATTAAAGTTATATATCGCAAGGGCTGATGGTTTTTTGACCTGAATAAACTTAACACATAAAGCTGTGGCACTGTCGTGTGAAAGGTCAAAATTATATTGTGGATTATATTTAATTCTGAGGAAGGGCACCCACTACAGATACCAAATTTCAAAGAAAACCATTCAGATTTGATTATTTTATGATCAAAATACTGGTGTTTCAAGGAGTGGTCATGATATTCTCTCCTACTCAAAAAAGTACTTTCTAATTTTATTGGTGCATTTACATGGACACAAATATCTAAACATATTCATTGGATGTACAGGACTGACAAGCATTATATTTGGCCTTACGGAATGTGTGGAACAAATGATATGAAGGTGTTTCATGGAGTGGTAGTGTTTCAAGGAGCCATTGATTACTGTAATAACAACTTGGAGCTTCTTCCTCACAGCGATAGTGACTTTTCGCACTCGGAACCCTTGGGCTCTCTGTCAAATGAGCTTGCGCCCATTGGTGACGTTTACCAGGCCATGACAACGCAATTAGAGGGCCATGAGTCTGTGCCAGTGGAGGATGAACTCTAAACCGATTACCACTGCACTTCCCGATGACAACCATGGAGACTTTCTGGACTGTCTGTCATGCGAGCTCACACCTGTTGATGGCCCTTACCAGGCTATGGCAATACACGAGTTTGTGGAAGATGAACTCTACAAACTGGTTACAATTCTACTTCCTGACGACAACCATGGAGACTTTCCGGACTGTTTGGATTCTTCGAGAGATGGAGGAGGGACTACAATGATCTGCATCGATGGCACAGTGGTCTGAGCATTGTCTGGAACATTGTTCCTGTCGGGAGGCAGGATACTAAAGGTGGAATTTTCGAAATCTCTAGCTGATAGTGTTCCACCTAGGTCCTTTAACTGTAAAGAAGTCTCTGGAAAGTCATCGTCATTGTCGTCAGGAAGTGGGATCGTTGTGGCCTGGCTAAGGTTGTCAATGGGTGCGAGCTCATATGGCAGACAGTCAGGAAAGTCTCCTTCATTATCATCGGGAAGTGGTGTCATAATTGGTTTGTAGAGTTCATCTTCCACAAACTCGTGGGCCTCTAATTCCACCATGACCTGGTGAGGGTTGTCAACGGGTGCGAGCTCGCATGGCAGACAGTCTGGAAAGTCTCCCTCATTATCATTGGGAAGTGGAATGGTCACTGGTTTATAGAGTTCATCCTCCATAAAGTCATGTACCTCTGATGTTGCCGTGGCCTGGTACAGGTCGTCGACAGGTGCGAACTCGCACAGCAGACAGGAGGAGAAAAACAGTCGTGCCCCCCTCGATGAGCTTGATAAAGCAACAGTCACACCTCTGCCAGAGGATGAACTTCAACAAGCCATGTTGATTGAAAAGTTGACTGGTTTGACATCTCTCGAGGAGTTCAAAATGATCTTCATTGATATCATCACACGTAGGTGGCGCTGGCTACATTTTAAATTTCAATTTGTCTGATGTAACCCATGGTCCCTCCATGTAGATCACCACCTTGCGTACACATGCGACGGGACACTTTATTGAAAGCTCATGCCTAACCAGATCATGATCACAAGTCGCCGGAATGCTTGTCAATTGCAATCCCTTGCTGTCTAATGGGCCAAGTCTACAGTATTACCACCACCCATGCAAAAGGTCATACCGACCATTCACAGCAAACGAGATATATGATAATCGCCGTCCAACACACTATCAACATGACCTTGAATCCATTTTAAACAATTTTATGTGGTTCACGCTTGTGTTCGGATTCCAGGATTCCATTAATGGACCAGCATTGAAGCCACAGTTTCGGAGGTATACAGAAATGGACTCACTACTAGATGGGAGGGACTACATGGGAAAAGGCTTCCGGTCGCTAGAACCATGGCTGAGTCCAATTGTGAAGCTCTTTGACGAGGCTGGGACCATCGTCACCTTTGAAACGTTCATGAGAGCAATGGGTTTGTCTACCAGATGCAGATTGGAGGCCAAGACGTCTTCAGCCTCAGTCCAGCAGACTTCGGACAACAATGTTTCCTCGCAATCACAATAGTAGTTCCCTAAGCAAATGTTTTGATTACAACTGTTCTGCGCTATGGTGCGAATCACTTAGTCACCACCAAAGTTTAACAACTTTATGGGCACCTGCAAATCTGACTATTTTTCTTATTTCTCTTGGCAAAATGCTCAGTTTAATGATACACACTGGAAAATAAACAATTTCAGTTGTACTGAAAACTAGACCGAAACTAATAGTTTCAATAAATTAGCTAGCTAAGCTCAAATGGGAATGAAAATCATTAGATTAGGAAGTCCTGGAACTAATATGCAAACTAATGAAATCAGTATTGTTTTCAGAGGTACTAAAATCAATACCTAAACTAAACAATTCAGGTAACCCAAAATGATAACTGAAATATTTGTTTTCAGGACTATTGTTAGGATATCCAAAACTATTGTTTTCAGGACTATTGTTAGGATATCCAAAACTATTGTTTTCAGTAGTGTCCTGAAACTCAATAGTAAATGTTGCCATGACCGTGTTGTGTGAAAGCTACAATGGTCACATGATACCATTTAACACAAAATAGTAAGTAAAGAAATATGAAAAACAAATGAAATAAATACCTTAAAATTATCTGCATTCGTGGTTTGGACATGGTTTGGAGCTGTTCAGGAAATCCAGCAGGCCTCGAAACCCAGAACTGAACCCGCGGTCTGGTTCAGCACTTGGCTGAACTTAGACTGAACCTAACGTTCGGTTTGGGGTTTGTACCAGGTTCAGCTGGGTTCAGAACCAGGTTCGGCTGGGTTCGGAACCAAACTATGGCAACACTACCCCCATTCCCCTGTGCTATTTCTTCTGTCTGTCACTGGCCAGAAGTTCGGATACTGCCTTACCCCATATTGAGCCTAATAGTCTCTCCTGGTCTTTTGCTTCCGGTAAACTGTCGCTCCCACTTGTGCTTGGGCTCCCAACAGGAGCGGGAGGATTCAAACCCAAGACAATGGCCTTCCCATATGGCAGAAAAAGCCACACTCTCGTCTGTCCAGTCCAATCTATTTTGCACGGTTCCCTGAACATTTTGGTCATTATACATCTCTAACTCTAACTGCAGGAGATTCCTACTTGCCACAGCACTTTCAGCAAGACGAAGGGCTTCCGCCCCCTTTCCCAATTTCTCCACTCATTTCTTCTCATTTAAAAGCTTCTGTAAAGGATCTTCCATACCCCTCCTAGCCATGAACTTGGGCTTGTTCTTGCTGAATCCATTTGGAACAACACCTGGCCACCTGCTTGTGATGACAGGTTGGGAGCAACCAGCTTCACTGAGATTGAATGCATGACCAGATCACAATTTAAGTGAGAAACAGGTAGTGGAGCGTTCATTAGAGCTACAAGAACTAGGGATGCTAGTGAGAGGAGAGCTAAACGGAACATCTTGCTTCCTTGATGGCCTAATAGAAACAGCAGGTTAAATGAAATATATATTTAGGGGGGATGGAAGGGTCACTGTTTTGCCTCCGCCCATCTCAACAGTTTCCATACAGGAAGATCCAAATTGCCTTCATCACTACTCTCTGCCAAGTCTTTGAACTCAGGCAGCAGTTGATTCCCAAGACTAGAGATACTGTTAATGTACATGTTTGCTTTGATTTGTGCAATGATTGAGCAGACCAGTGCCGCTTTCCATACCTCTGAGCTTGCACACGAGCACTGGTCCATGAGAAAGGGGCCACATAAATGAAATGCATGTATGCATACCTGTCCAGGGCATGTGAAGTTGCCCTTCTGAGAAACCGATGCTGCCGACAAGTACCTGCGATAACCAGACATATTAGTAAATACAATGTGACAATAAAACATAGTGCCACTCACTTTACTGACACAGATGTCGGTGTCGTGTTTGTCAAATTGACAGCTGCACCAAGCACACTGGGAGATATACTAGCAACATAGTCACTGCTGCCTGTCGGGTCCATCACATAATTGAACAGTGCAACCTTAGTCACAACTTCCAACTCACAGATCGCATATGCCGGTGTATATGTATTGCCGTCGTTCATGTTGAGGTTGAGAACCTGCAACTCGTTTGAGGATCCAAGTGTGGCCAACACGGTGTAGTAAATCAGACCAATCATCCAATATCTGTCTGGGCCTTAGAAGGGTGGAGCCGGGTGGAGCCACTAGAGGTAGAGAACAGATCAGCTGCATTCACAGGGCATGTAATGAACACATATGGGTGAAAGCCTGAAAATCAGTCATGAGCATACATCCATAATCTAGGGCCCACCGGGCTGTGCCGAAGCTGTCGCTCACACCCGGGAACCCACCACATGACGCACTGTTAGTTTCCATCATCAGCAGTGGTTTTCCAGCTTCCTGAGCTAATTTGGCCTAGTCCAAATAAGGGGCCACGAGATTGACGCTGGCGATGTGGTTAAGGTAGGACTGGGAAGACATCTTGAGCAGTGTTGTTCAGATCTTTACTGGTCTGTGCAAAACAATTGTTTGATATGGATGGCTATTTTGTATTTTTATTTTCCATAGTCAGTTTTGAGAAAAGTGTTAATCAGGGTAAATTACCCACTGTTTGACTGCAAGGGTGGCGAGGTTGTTGTTGGATTCATTTATGAAACTGGTATTCCAAACCATCTCTGGTGTCCAGTAGCCACTAATAATGTTGGGGCCGATCAGGAGCTTGCTTGCATGAACGAGAGGATTGGTGGTGGTTGTGACCTTGCAGTTCATGGCATTACTTGTGTTATTGATCATGGTGTTGAGGAGGTCCCTCCAATTTGAGATGTAACCATTGGGGCTGTAAACAAGTCAGCAGGGATTTTTTAAAGTTGATTCTGACATACATAGTCTCGGCATGAACATACGAGGAGAAATTAGCAGTGGGGGAGGCAGAGAGGGAAGTGGTGATCATGGGTGCCAAATGGAAGTGCAGAAGACAATAGCTACTAAGAGCTGTGGCTGTGAATGAGAGTGTAAATTGAGGACAGGCACTAGTGGAGGGGCCCACCAGTGTGAAAGAGGGCATCAGAAGGCCCTTGGCTCTTTCTAGAAAGGTAAAGGAAGGGTTCAGGACTACTAATGAGTGGGACTAGTAACTGCTGAGAATGACACAGACTTGGAGCAAGAATGAAAGGGTGCTCACCATTGTTGGGACCATCATAGCAAGCCCTTGAGGCTGAAGCGGGACCCTTGAGGGCTATGACCCAGCATGAGAAACGAGCAGTGACCCGACCCAGGGGGTTTCGCTGGTGCGAGGAAAGGGCCCAAGGAGATGTGACTGCTCATGCTAGATGTTGTCTTGGATTCCCTTTTGTCGATCCTGAGTCGAGGATCATGATCGTGAGCTTCAGATCATTTGCCCAGTAGTTGTCAAGTGCTTGTCAGGTTGTAGGCCAGTACTTGCCCTGTACTAGTTAACAAATTTGAGTGTCGACAAATTCTGAATCTGCTATTGTCTTTTGACATCTCAGAATACAATACTAAATCCCAATTTTTTTTTGTTATTTGAAGTGCCCGAAAGGAAAAGAAAAAGAACAAATTTTACATGTCCAAAAGAGTATATTTGAGAATATTTTTAGAGGGGGTAAAAGTGTGAACCAGGTTTCAAATATATGGGGTCTACAAATATTGACTTGGTCAATATAAATTCAAGTCTCTAAATTCAGATCTACATTTTAACACAAAAATAAATTTTGGGTCACCCTTTCTAATCTTGAAAAGATAATTAAGAATTCACACTTCGGAAATGTATTTGACAATGCATTTGGCCCGATACCGGTATCAGTGGACAATAGAATAAAAAATTAATAATATTTTTGAATGGAAAGAAATAATCATATCAATACAAACAACATAAGTTATATTCAATGTGTCTAGGTGTTTATTTGTCAGGGATTGACTAGAGACTGTTTACATTAGCAAGCATTTACAGCAAGCTGGGAGAGTGGAATCAAAAAAATCTGCCCTGCGGGGCAAGTTATAGTGTTTCCAAATAAATATCCCATGCTATAACTAAATAAAATTGGATAAAATACCTTCCAAAGCCATCTTATTCTCAGAATTTTTCCAGAATATTCTCAAATATATCTAAAGAGAAATTAAATAATCTAGTGAGAGAGTGGACAAAAAGAAGTTATATTTTTGTGATACACTATGCAAATTTCCTGGTGTCTTCCTTTTCTATTCAAACTTAACCTGTTAGCTCTCCCAATGCAATAATGGTATGTGCTTCCCTGTGGCCTTATGCCTGCACAAACAGTCTTCATGTTTATCTATATATAATGATTGGACAAAATATTGTATTATTTAAAATCCCTTGCATTTATGAGAATTTTTAAAAGTACAAATGCATTTAATCAACACTGTCATTGTACCCTTCAAGCACCATATTTTTGGGATCACTTCGGAGAGAGCTACAGATTATTTTTCATGAGAATCTGTTGCTTTGGCTCAGAAAGGAAGCTTATGTAAGCTTTTTTTTCAAACTCAGTATCAGAATCGCTATCGTCCACTGCTAATATTAGTAACGAGTCATGCATTTCGGGCGCCCCAAATTTAGTATTTTGGATCATATTTTCAAGCTATTTGTGCATCACAGAAAGGTCTTTTTGCCCCCTGTGAAAGGCTTCAGTACCAAGTTTCAGGACACGTTTGACGAAGTCATCTTCTGGTTTGATAGAAACCAGTTCGTTGAGCTGCTGACAATTAGTTGCAGTGTTTAATCGAGTTTAAAAAATAATTTTACTCAAGTCTAATAGACGAGAGACCTTCACATACGTGCTGCTTTCGCCTCACGCATCAAGTAGATTCACTGTGTCCCCCATTGCAGGCGTAGTGCATACTCACGAGCACATTCCCTTTATCACAAGGCAACCCTACCTCCAGGTGAAGCCAAGACCGCACTGAGAGACAGGAGTTGTCCCACCACTCCTGTTTCCTCACCACATTGGCTCACCCAGGTAGTGTATTCCCTTCTACTTTTTCTTCTACAATCTTTACTCACCCCATTGGCTCACCCAGAATCACAGTAAAAGATTATTTTTTATTATCGCATTCACATAGAATACAATTCCATCAAATCATCTTTTCATGACTTCTCGTATCAATGCAGATTCAGGATCATTGCAGAGATGGATTGGAACGGAACAGTCCTTGTTTTCCACCAATCAAGTACTTTCCGAGGAAAGTTCCACTCCTCTGACGAATCCATCCACAGCACCGGATTTCTCTGTTAGATCGGATGTCACTCGACAATGCGAGCTCATACTCAACACTTTCAGGAGAGGGGGAACCACAAAAGCACAAACCTTCCTTGTGCTCACGGATACCATTCCTGGCGCCAGAGATACAGACAGTCCCGGAAGCACCGCTCTTCCTACCTCGAAATGCTCGACAGATATGACACCTCCAGAATCAACACCATTACTCAACCGGTTGTCTCACAACCCATCGACCTGTTACCACCACTCGACTCTCCCCCACCGATCGAACCGAACTCTCCTCAAGTGCATATCTCTCGCAACTCCTCCGTTGAACCAGACAACATTTCCAAGCACAGAAAAATTTATGACTCCTTGCTTCCATGGACCGTCACCAACCTTATCAGCGACTCAACCCTCAGTCCAGAACTCACGAAGACTCAGCGACTCTTACTCAAGTATTCCAAGGACTTCAAATACGTCCTCAGCTCTCTTCTCAACTCCACAAGCCACATCTCATTTCCAGAATCCGAGTGGACAGCCCTTATCAAGGGACAATCCGTCAACCTTGACAAAGTCATTACTCATCATCACTCAATCTCCCATGACACGTGAACATCCCAAAAACTTGGAGATGGAATTGAGCTCTGTTTTGGATCCTCTGACCCCATCAAGTCTGTCAAAACCATCGGAGAGTGGGTCGTTGCATGGGGTAAAGCCTCTGAAGCGACCACCTGGGTCTTTCTGCACCGCAAAACCAAATTGCACGGCTACCAGCATTACATCCTGGAACTCTTCAACAGCGTGCACACCTCCATACACGAAAGAGTCATCCTCCTCGACCGCAAGATTCGCACAGAAATCGCATCCTGCCGCGATCTCCTCCTTACCAATTTCCCATTGTTTTCCCATTGGGAACGATCTTATCTCTCCGAGTTTGGCACCGGGTTCCTTGCCTCCTTGTCCTCCCCCCATCGTGACTCCCAGACCTCTCTGGGTGCCCACAACTGTTCCCGGAATGATGCCAAGAAGAAACCAGAGCCTTGCAGACGTTTCAACGAAGGGATATGCCCTTCCTCCACCTCCCAGTGCCGCTACTCTCACCTCTGCTCCATCTGCCATCGCCCAGACCACACCACCCCTTCTTGCAAGAGCATGAAGACCTGACATCTTCCCTTCCCATCCCCAGTATTTCCACAATTTCCTCTGGTCCAACCTCAACACCAGCACATACCCTTCCACTCTCACAACTGAGTCCGACCCTCCCCTTCCACAACCTCCTTCCTCGGAATACTCTGATGACCTCATTAGCACCATCTCTCGCCACTCACACCTTTTTAAGATCCTCACCCCGATCCGCGTTTCTGCCTTCGCGGCACTCCTCGCAACCCACCCTAACCCACCTTTCGTTCGGTCTGTTATCACTGGCGTATGCCAGGGTTTTTGGCCATGGTCGGTCTGGAACCCCGCCTATCCTTCCACCCATGATGCCTCCGCAAGGCCCCTGAAATTGGAGAAGGAGCGTGATTTCATTCGTGCTCAGCGAGACAAAGAGATTTCACTTAACCATTTTTCAGAGTCTTTTGGCACGTAACTCCTTCCCGGCATGTACAGCATGCCGATCCATGCAGTCCCTAAACCGCATTCCACCAATCTCCATCTTGTCATGGACCACAGCGCAAGTGTACACTCCCTCAACTCTCTCATCGCTCGCTCAGCAATCGTTGGTTCTTGGCTCAACGATCTTCACAACCTCGGCCAGGCCTTACTGAACTTCCAGTGTGAGCATGGCAATGTGCTGCTCACTCTCTTCAAATCTGACGTCCCTCAGGCGTACTGCTGTAGTGATCGCAGCCTGGGTAGGCGTGGAATCGTTCTGCAAGTTCGTTTGTCATTGGGGTGAAAACCCAAAACTCTTCTTGTTTGTGACTATTTACAACAGCCACTACATACAAATGATAGAACAAATAGGGAATATGGTAAAATAAGTGAATACGTACCCAGAGATGTATATGTCTTTACATCCAGTAGGGACACAAATAGAGACTGTCCCCAGTCTCACACAAGGCAAGGGAGAAAGAAATAGGAAAAAGAAAAAGAAAAATGGGGAGGGAGGGAAGGGACAACACTGAAAAGAAAAAAAAGAAAAAAAAAAAAAAACCAAACAAATCAACAATAATCTTCCAACACATAATCTTCCAACTTCTCTAACCGATCCACCAACTTTACCAACTTTTGCTCCAGAACCTTGAGGGCCTTAAGGGATAACAATGCTGACTCGAGCGCAAGCAAAGTCGCAGCAGGTATGTTGTCAGTGGCAAATGTGGATGTTGGCAGCGTGCCCTGGCCTGCTTCTGGGGATAACGACAAGGGTACGAAGTCATGGAGTGGCAGTGCATGGGCATAGCAGGACGGAGTCGAGTGTGGGGTCGTGGTATGGGCTACCAAATGGGCCTGCGAGGCTCCGTGGGGTGGATCGTGGGCGTGCGGGGTTGACTGGGGTAGCGGGTGATGTGGTGTGTTGGGGGCATCGAAGAAGGAGGGGGGTGGACTCATTTGGGACAGGAGGGGGCCGTACAGAGGCACGGGGGTGTGAATGTGGGCGTAGGGGCTGGTCCGTGGGTCCGGCGTTGGTCCTGGATGATGGAACGCAGGGGCCAATGGTGGGGCGATGTGGGATGGCGTTGGGGGCTTGAACGCGGCGGGGGTGGCTTGTATGGCGTCACAGAGGGCGATATGGGGGTCCTGGCGGTGGTACGCGGCTGCCGGGGGTCGAAACGAGAGCAGAACGGGGGCAGAAACGCTGGGACATGTTGAAAACAGCGTCTGTTGAGTGTGGGCACAGTTTTCAGGAGATGGCACAGGCTCAAACGGTAGCGGCGTGCTGGTACTTGCTGCCAGGGATGACGGAGAGGGTGCAGAGGGGGTCGGCGGGTGAGTCGAGGGCAAAACGAGGGTGGACACGGCTGGAAATGGGTTGGTGGATGAAGGGGGCAACGGCGAGGGCAATTTCGGGTTCAGCTCTGGCCCAAATGTTGGCGGCGTGGCGTGGCTCATTGCTGGGGATAACGGCGAGGCCATTGACGCAAACGGGGGGCGATTCGGGTCTGAAATGGGAGGGAATGTGTCGATACGTGCATTATCGTCGCATTGGCATGCGCGGACGCATTTTTCCGGGGACGGTGCGGGCGCAGACGATGGTGGCGTGTGTTGGAACATCGCTGGGGACGATGGCGAGGGCGTACGTGAAGACGGGGGCCAAAACGAGGCGGAAATGGGTGGGGACGCGTAAATACGCGTATTCACGTTGGATTTGCGCGTGCGGACACGTTTACCTGCACGGGAACCACGGGGACGATGACGGGCATACCTAAAGATACACATGCAACAGTCATTGCATGGCGGGCGTTTTCCATCGTCTACAGGGCCTCCGTTAATCGTTTGATGCGCGAGGTGCGCTCCATGTTGGACGGGCTCCTTGCGGCCGTTCTGGGGCTTTCCGGGTGCGGTTTTTCGAGCAGGATCTGTGGGGCATTGAATGCCGGGTCCGTTGGATGTGTTGAAATGAGTGGAGGTGGCGGGGTTAGTGAAATACAAAGGAAATGCGAAGGGGGGGGGGCGTATTGGGCACCATGTGATGTGGCTGTGACGGTGTGACAAAAAGGCAACAAAGCTGAGTTCTGCAGCCCAGGGGGCGCAACTGGTACGAAGAAACAATACGAAGGTGTTGAAAACATCGGAAATGGGCGTAGGAGCTGGTGGGAGACTGGAGGTGCATGAAATGCTGCCAAATACGGGGCGCTGTTGACTATGGGGCGCTGTTGCTGCCAAAAGGGAGAGAGGTGCCAAAAATGGCAAAGTCAAAGGATGGAAAATTTGAGGAAAAGCTTGACAGTCCTCGCGGTGGGCTCCAGTTGTAGTGATCGCAGCCTGGGTAGGTGCAGAATCATTCTGCAAGTTCGTTTGTTGTTGGGGTGAAAACCCAAAACTCTTCTTGTTTGTGACTATTTACAACAGCCACTACATACAAATGATAGAACAAATAGGGAATATGGTAAAATAAGTGAATACGTACCCAGAGATATATATGTCTCTACACCGCTGTATGCCTCTGCACTTCCTGTATCAGGTGAAGCAGATCGTCATGATCAACGGCCACGACATGTCGACCACAACAACAACTTTGGCAACCGCAGCACATATTGCATCTGGGCCACCTTCATGGCGCTCATCATTTGGATCGCGATGTATGTGCGCCTCCTCAACGACCTCTTTACCTACGTTGACGACACCTTCTCCTTTGAGGTCACCGGGCACCTCGTGTACTACCCTCCATATGACTGTTTCTACCCCTACAAACAGGCTCAGCTTCTCCTTCTCTGGGACGACATTGGCCTCCCACACGAGAAGGCGAAACAGGAGTTCAGTGACACACTCATGGTGATCAGGTTCCTGTGTGATGCAAACACGATGATGTTCACCATGGTCCCTGAAGCTCGCCTGGACCTCCTTGGTGCGATCACGGAGTTCATCACTGCCCCTCATGGTGGCCGCTGCCATTCACTCCGCAAGTTTCAATGCATGGCCAGATGGGTGAACTGGTCCCTCAACATTTTCCCCCTCCTTCGCCCTTCCTTGTCCAACCTGTATGACAAGATGGCTGGGAAAACAAACTCGGACGCTTTGATCTTCCTCAACAAAGCTGTCACTGATGACCTCCTCTGGCTCCACCACCACGTGGAGTCTGCTCCCGGCATCAGGCTACTCAACGCCGCCATTTGGGAGCCCATTGATGCCAGTCTCACCATTTTTGGCGATGCATGCCTGTCCGGCCTGGCATTTGTTTATCCTGCAACAGGCCTCGCTTTTCAGCACCCTCTGCCTGCCGATGCGCCTCACAACAACATCTTCTTCCTTGAGGCATAGTGTTGCCACAGCTAAGGCTAATAGCTGGCTACTAGCCATTAGCTTAGCTGATTTTAGCTTAGCTGATGCCAGCTAAGCTAATGGCTAAGGCTAAAGTATTTCAGAAAGTTAGCTTAGCTGTAGCTGAAGCTAAGGGAAGATAAAAATAATATCATCTCAGAACAGCCTAGAAATACCTAAAAAGGATATCATACCTGACTAATAGTCATTAGCTTAGCTGACTTTAGCTTAGCCATAGCTGCAGCTAGTCCTTGGCTAGCGGCTAAGGCTAAGACATTTTTCATGAATTAGCTTAGCTTTAGCTGCAGCTAATTTAGCCGTGGCTAGGCTAGCTTAGCTGTGGCAACACTATTGAGGCACTCGTGGTCCTCTGGGCCCTCAGTCACACCGCCTCAACTTCTTTTACTGGTTGCCTCGTGATTTACACCGACAGCAGCAACACTTTTGACATTTTCAACAGCCTTGCAGCCAAACCAGTCTACAATGAGTCACTCAAACTCGCCGTCGACATCATGATTGCCCACTCGATCGATCTGAGAGTCTGCCTCGTGGAAGGCGCCTCTAACATCATCACAGATGCCCTCTCCCATGACCACCTTGATATCGTGCTCCGGCACCAACCAAACCTTCGTCTCCATCTTCATCCTCTTCCCCCACTCTCTAGACCCCCTCAAGTTCAGTTGGGGGCTCCCCTGCAATGACGTCCACCTCCCCCCAGTCCCAGCAACCTTTCTGTCTGCCGTGGACCATTGAGCGCTTGCTGTACGAGAGGTCCATTGCCCTTGGCCTCTCCATTGACAAGTCCACGCGCTCAATGTACAACTCTGCCCTCAACTCCTATATCACCTTCTGTAAATCTCACAACTTCCCCATTGACCCTACACCAGTTTTTTCATTGTTTTCATGTCCTCCCACATCAAACCTTCTTTGGTTGATAGCTACCTGTCTGGCATTGTTAACCAACTCGAGGACCATTTCCCTGATGCCCGCAAACACCGGAACAGCCCTCTCGTCTCTCGTACCCTCGCTGGCTGCAAGCACCGTTTCGGTTCACCCGCAACCCGCAAAGACCCCCTTTCACACACAGACCTTTCCCTCGCCGTCTCGTATGTCCACGCTGAGTCACCACATGACGACAAGCTTTTCATCGCCCAACTCCTGACCGGTTTCTTCGCGCTTCTCCGCCTCAGGGAGCTGACTTATCCCGATAGCGTCAAGTTCCAAAACCCTCGCAAACTCTCCCTCCATCACACTGTCACCTTCACTGCCTCCACCTACAGCTACACCCTGCCCACCCACAAAGCTGACTTTTTTTTCCAGGGCAACATCATCCACGTCCAACGCCATCCCGGTGACCATGACCCTTACCATTTTTTCCGTACTTACCTGTTTTCCCGTGATCTCCTGTTTCCTTTCCATGCACCCCTCTGGCTCAAAGCCGACGGCAGCATCCCCCACCGTTCTTGGTTTCTCAAACGCTTGCACATCTTATATTCTGTCAGCGTCGCTGGACAATCCATGCGCGCAGGAGGCGCCACATCTCTCGCCATTGCTGGTGCCGCCCCTCACATCATACAAGCCGCAGGCCGCTGGTCCTCATCTGTGTTTCAAATCTACATTCACAAGAATCCAATCCTGTTGCAGGCACTTATACACAGCGACACCGTACTTTCCCATTGAGTCCTTTATCCTTTTTGCCTTTCCATCCTTTGTGTTTTTTTCCACCCATTCTGTGCCTTCCTCCCATCTCTCTTTCTCACTCCTGGACATTTTCTTTTGCACCCATTAAATCTCCCTTTTTTCCACATAGACTTTACCGATTGTACGCCACAAATGTACTTCAAATTATATAAAAACATCTTTCATGGACTTGCCCCTCTCCTGGCTCAAGCCGGAAAGGACAAGCTCCAATTCTTTGCTATTCCCTGTGCACATGAGCAGAGTCGATTAGCCATCAAGATGTTCTTCCAGTGAACTCACACCCTACAACTGGCTAATCCTCACGTGCGATCCAAGCATGGATTCGTAGCCTGTATGCGCACCTTCCAAAGCACAAGATCTGACGGATCGATGCTGCTATTGGCTCCGATCCCTTCCTTGATGATGAGCTTCTTGAGGTCGTAGATGTCGCTATCCGTCTGTGATGTGACCTTCCAGGGCTTGGACTCGCCATCAATGAGGCACCATAATCGAACTGAACCATCAGGCATAGTCGTGTTGGGATTGGAACATGCCGATAAGGGAGTTGGACATGCCTCACTTAGACTAACTACTAACCACACTTTCCTCTTTCCCTCACTCACTCCTAGAAATAAAGCTTTTCCCCCGCCTACCAGCCCAAGCATTTCAGAGGAAATAAGCGGTGTCAGTTTTCTAATTTCCCCTTTGTTTTCTATTCTACTATTCTTGGTCGGGTTATGCAAACGGTTCAGGTTATGCAAATTCTTGAATATGATACATTACACTGCTCCGTTCACCACAAAAAAAAAAACCAATGTAGATAGATAATAAAGATCATGATCTACCAGCTCAAGTTTGAAAAAAGTCGAAGTGGAAAAATAATATTTCGCAATCTTTGTCGAAAAGGAGGTGGTGTAACAGCTTCTTGGGCTCAGATCCCAGAGATCTAGCCCATCTTTCCCCATTTTTGGACCTGGGCCCTCGCAAACACACTCTGTAGACCTCATAACAACATTTATTCTTAAGCTAGTGCTTGAAAGTCAGTATAAAATGGTGTAAATAGTGGTGAGCACGACTCAGCACTCAGGCAGTTGTGACACATTCGTGCTCCGACATTGGCCTCAGCCGATTTCCTTCTCCTGTGTGCCCCTCCATCCACCATGCCACGTCCAGCCCTTGCCAGGAAGCGAACCATCACTCAAAATGTTGAAGAAAAAATCAAAAAAGCTGCCGAAGCTTTTCAGAAAGGAGAATTCAAGAAATACACGGAAGCAGCTCACCATTTCGAAATTCCGAGTGATAAATATCACACCCTGCGGCGACGATGTCTGGGAACCCACCTCCCCATGAAACAAGCCCACGCTCGGAAGCAGTTGCTCAATCCAGTCCAAGAGACAATTCTGTGCGACTGGATTAAGTATCTGGGGACTACAGGACATCCAGTCTCGAAACGCACCTTGGCTCCTAAAGTGCAGGCACTGTCGGGAAGAAGACCCTCGAAAACATGGATCCGGAGATTTCTGCTGCGACACAAAGATGTTGTCTTGGGCCGGCCATCTGGGCTTGACCCTAAGCGTGCACGGGCATTCAACTTTGCAACTGTGAACCATCATTTTTCAGTACTCAAAGACTTTTTGGAGAAGCACGACATACCATGGGAGAATGTCTATAACATGGATGAAAAAGGCATTCAACTTGGGGGTGGGAGAAAAGGATCCCAACAGAAGTACTTCTTCTCTCGAGCAGACAAAGCCAGGTACAAAGTCCAGAATGACGATTTACAACTCGTGACCATCCTCGAAGTGGTTTGTGCTGATGGTACTCATGATATCAAGCCATGTTTCGTGTTTTCTGGCGTTACGAAGTGTCAAGAGTGGTTTGAGGAGGAAAACATTTTGTACGTCGCAAATGTTGTCACTAGGATGAATTATTTGTTGATAGACAGATTGAAGAGTGGCAACATCTGAAAATGGCTGGACCGATGATGAGATATGTGCTGAATGGTTTGAAAAACATTTCATACCAGGCGTTGCAGCACGTAACACCACTGGAAAACCCATTCTACTGATTTATGATGGCCATGGCTCCCACACAGCATATAAGATGATCGAGGTAGCGATCCAGAACGGAATCCATTTGTTCTGTCTCCCTCCGCACACGACACATCGGCTTCAACCACTTGATGTTGGAGTTTTCGGGCCACTGCAGACAGCATGGTTTTATCGTTGTGATCAGATTCTGGAGGCGACAGGTTTTGGCATGCAGATCAAAGATGTTGTGAAAGAATACATGGCGGCGAGAGTAGAGTCATTCAAGACTGAGACGATACTCAACGCATGGCGCAAGAGTGGGCTCCGACCCATCAATCCAGGAATTTTCACAGAGGCGGACTTTGCCCCAAGCCACTTTACGTCAACCCTGTCCCACATGCCATCAACATTCCCCACACAGATGCCTGCCTTTGTCGACGTGTCGTCTGATGATATATACGATCCGGATGCTCCACACGAAGATGACCTGAGTTCAGAGTCGAGTTCAGAGTCGGGTTCTGACTCTGAATCGGGATCGTCTGCAAGTGATTCCGAGCCAGTTGCCGACTCGGATAATCTCCATGTGGGTCCCTCGGAAGGTTTTTCACTTGCGACAACTTGTGAAACCACACCCCTTGCTGCTCCCAAAGATTATCGACGTCTTTCCAGTCCACCCACTCTTGACTCACCAATGCCTGGTCCCCCTCGAACACGATCCGTCGCTCGTCTATCTGAGCTCGAATACCACACTCCAACACCATTGCGAGCCTCATTCTCCAGCTCGAGCTATGGAGACCTAAAGGAGGAGAATGCACATCTACAACAACTCATCCACAAGATGACACAAGAGAAGGCCGACCTTCAAGCCCAACGTGACGCGGCAGAAACTCACGCGATCCTGGCGCAACGTCAAAATGCTGTGCTTCAGAGCCGGCTTAACGCAAAACAAGCCAAGAAGGATCAAAACTCACGGCGAATCTACACAACATCTCGCATTGTGACATCTTCGGAGGGGAAAGCGGAGGCTGCGCGTGCAGAAGCTGAGCGTGTGGAGAAGGAAAAGAGAAAGGCCGCAGCACAGGATAGAAAAGCAGCAGCAGAAGCGGCAAAGGTGGCACGGCGAGAGAATCCAGACAACACAATGGCATTTACTGGTTCGTTAGGACCAAAGCGAAAGGACGATCTTCAAAATCTTGCTGCCACCTTCTTCTTGTCGCAGGAGGGAACAAAAGTAGATCTCATCAAACGAATCACCGATCATTTGCTATCACACCAAGATCAGCTCCAACACAACGAACGCTTTTCTGGATTATACACTAGCCTAGCTCGCAGTCAAAAGCGGTCATTAACGTTAGAGAATGAGCCGACCAGCGGTACTTCTCCACCACCCACCCAGCGACCACGACTGGATGCGGAAAGTGGTGACTCTTTGACCACCGAGGCACCAGGTATGGAATTGACAATATGATGACTATTTTTCTGAAAATAATATAGGTCCGTGATGCACACAACTTTCGTCGTTTGCAGTTGTATATCTTACAGTACCTACACCGTTGTGTCTGAACTCCGCTTCAATTTGAGCTCTGGTGCCTTGTGACTAACCGTGACATAAAATTTGCATAACCTGACCCACCCCCCAAATTTGACATCGGTGTCTCGGCCCTTGCCCGACACCATTTCCTCTTCATGTAAAAATTGAAAAAGTACATAGAATTGTTAACAAGATACTAGTACTACCCAATACCAAGTTTGGGAGGTGCATGTGTAGTGACAAGGGAGCTAGAAGCATTTGAGTAAAAAATTTGCAAAGGTGGTACAAGAATAGTACTAGAGGAAAACCTGCTCGCGATGGAGATGGATTGGATGGACCAGCATTACGGGGGACCTCAGCAAACGGTGGCTCACCACACACCTGCGATGGTGCTGGATCAGCTTTGCAGCAGGGTCAACCATCCATTCCATGTTGCCCCGCGATGGAGATGGATTGGCGTTGCGGGGGACTTTGGCACCACTTCCCCCACCCATGCACCAAGAACACACATGAAATCCGGTGTACGATAAGGGAGAATATTTAGCACACAAAAGCAACGGGGAGTGGTGCTCCCACCCCCGCTCCGCTAGGTATGTTTTCTATTCCACCCCGTTTTGTTTTTCGTATTCTACTTACTGCACTTCCTCTACTATTTTGAGGGAACCAAATTTTAAAGCCTAGGACACTCCTAAAATGTTTGCCCCGAGTTACTGGCACCCCCACTGGCCTGCGGCTAATGACTGTTCACACCCAGACCACCCGAATGCAATGCATGTGTTCAAGAAGCGTTATATTAGCGCAGAACAGTTGTACATCAAAACATTTGCACATCAAAACATTTGCTTAGGGAACTACTATTGTGATTGCCGCCAGAAGCGAGGAAACCTTGTTGTCCGAAGTCTGCTGGACTGAGGCTGAAGACGTCTCGGCTCCCACCTCGCGATCTGCATCTGGTAGACAGACACCCATTGCTCTCATGAACGTTTCAAAGGTGAGGATGGTCCCGGCCTCGTCAAAGAGCTTCACAATCGGGCTCAGCCACGGTTCTAGCGACCGGAAGCCTTTTCCCATGTGGTTAAACAATACCTTCCCATCTTTCTCGAAAGCGTAGTCTCTCGCATCTGGCGAGTCTATTTCCGTATACCTCCGAAACCGGGGCTTCAATGCTGGTCCATTAATGGAATCCTGGAATCCGAACTCAAGCGTGAACCACAGAAAATTGTATAAAATGGATTCAAGGTCGTGTTGATAGTGTGTTGGACAGCGATTATCATATATCTCGGTCGCTGTGAATGTTCGGTACGACCTTTTGCGTGGGTGGTGGTAATACTGCAGACTTGGCCCATTAGACAGCAAGGGATCGCAATCGACGAGCATTCCGGCGACTTGTCTGGTCTTTTTGTTCCGCATGATCATGATCTGGTTAGGCGTGAGCGTTCGATAAAATGTCCCGTCGCGTGTGTACGCAAGGTGGTGATCTACGCGGAGGGACCATGGGTTACATCAGACAAATTGAAATTTAAAATGTAGCCAGCGCAACCTACGTGTGACGATATCGATGAAGATCGTTTTGAACTCCTCGAGAGACGTCAAACCATTCAACTTTTCAAACAACATGGCTTGTTGAAGTTCATCCTCTGGCAGAGGTGTGACTGTTGCTTTATCAAGCTCATCGAGGGGGGCACGACTGTTTTTCTCCTCCTGTTTGGATTCTTCGAGAGATGGAGGAGGGACTACAATGATCTGCGTCGATGGCACAGTGGTCTGAGCGTTGTCTGGATCATTGTTCCTGTCGGGAGGCAGGATACTAAAGGTGGAATTTTCGAAATCTCCAGCTGATGGTGTTCCACCTAGGTCCTTCAACTGTAAAGAAGTCTCTGGAAAGTCGTCCTCTTTGTCGTCAGGAAGTGGGATCGTCGTGGCCTGGCTAAGGTCGTCAACGGGCGCGAGCTCGCACGGCAGACAGTCCGGAAAGTCTCCATGGTTGTCGTCGGGAAGTGGAATTGTAACCGGTTTGTAGAGTTCATCTTTCACAAACTCGTGTATCGCCGTAGCCTGGTAAAGGCCGTCAACAGGCGCGAGCTCGCATGACAGACAGTCCGGAAAGTCTCCATGGTTGTCATCGGGAAGTGCAGTGGTAATCGGTTTATAGAGTTCATCTTCCACTGGCACAGACTCGTGGCCCTCTAATTGCATCGTCGTGGCCTGGTAAAGGTCACCAAGGGGTGCAAGCCCGTTTGACAGAGAGCCCAAGGGTTCCGAGTGCGAAAAGTCACCATCGCTGTGAGGAAGAAGCTCCAAGTCGTCATTATCGTGCTCGACGACCGCCATCGCGTCAACGAATAGCGTTGATTGAGTAGAGTTCGAAAGTTTGCCTCGTTGTACCTGTGAGAATGCAAACAATTTTTTGATGTACCATGTGGCCAACATCCACGCACGTCTTGCCTATCTTTTCCCTTTTGTCGAAGATTGGGCAAGCACTGACACGACTGACTTACTCTCGACGTAGATGGCCGACCTCATTCGCAGTGCAAAGTCCGGAAATGAGTGGACTATCAACGAACTCGACGCCTACAATATAACAATCGTACCTCAAGATGTTATTACATTCTTCGGCCAGGCCCCATTGCCCTTGCCACCCCAGCATCCGGATCTCCTCACGAACTTGACTGCGGACGAAATGGTGGAAGAAGAAAGTTACCAGGTTGTCCGATATATGGATCTCGCAATGAACCTGGTACCAGGTGAAGAATCCGCAGTGGACGATTTCGCCATGTATCTCTTGCGTACAATGGGCTACGTGGGTAGGGCCTTGGGCAGGGATTTACGGAGTCGCAAGGACATACCCTTGTTCATCTGCGGAGAGTGGAGGCATGCCAAAACGGACGTCTGTATTATGGACAGGGATGATATCCTACTTCTCGTTCAAGAAGACAAACGACACTTGGAAGTCGTCGATCCTCGACCTCAGCTCGTCGCCGAGGCCATCGCATCTGTTCAATACAACAACGGTGTCCGGGATCTTCTCAGCTTACCACCTCTCGACGTTAAGGTGATGGCCGGTATTACTATGACTGGCACATCTCCGACATTCTTCAAGATCCCTGTTACGCTCGAGCTGCTGCGAGCTGTCCAGAGGGGCCAATATCCAGCGACGCCCACTGTCGTTGCTATGCATCGACCGGAGATTCCCAGGCCTACTCGTCGTCTCAACGAGGGTATGCGGCCTCTAGATAACAGGCGTATCATACTCGCGTGTTTTGAAGCGTTCAAGCAGTTCGTGAACTGGTTAGTCCAGAATTTCGCGCGATGACCCAAATGGAATGACCTGTTACGGCAGATATTTACAAACGTATCCCCATGCATCACTATCGTCCAGAAACCGACTCTGAAGGAATTATCCCTTCGCACAATGAGCTGTGACAGTAATTATGACAGGATATGCCATCCGAAATACTAAGGCTTGACGAGTTTTGCCAAGTCATCCGAGTGTTTTTGTTGACTACAAGCCACGACCATTACAATATTACTTCACTGCATGTTACCAGACTCACGAAGTCACAAGCCCCCATTTCATGCTTGCTCCCTCCCCACCCAATCTCCTCACTATCCCTTCACCTTCCAATTTACGAAGGTGCAACGATATGCTACGCGCAGCAGGCAACCACAACGACACTGGGTATGCAGCATAAATATTGGATACAATGGCCCAAGTGGTCCAGGCATCAGCTTCGGTGGGTGACGTTTGACCCTCCTGAAGAGGAGAAACGGGAGGCAATTTCAGCAGTTGCAAAATCTGCTCTTCTCTTTCCAGACGGTGCTTGATATAGGTGCTGATGAGGTTTGGACCGTCGGAGACTACGGGCCCGTGCCCTGGGTATAGTAATGTGATTTGTGTTGTCTCTGAAGCGTTTGCGTATCGGGCCCCGCTGAAATATATCATCTTGTGAAGACTGGCGACGTACATCGCCAGATCTTCAAATATGGTTGTCCCTTGCCCAAGGACAGTGTCGGCGGTGAAGAGAGCCTGGTCTTCACGAAGGTAAAGGCAGATGGAATCGGTAGTATGTCCAGGAGTATGAAGTACCTGTAGCGAGGGTGCAGATGTGGAGCTATCAAGTGCTAATCCGGGCGAGCCGAGAGGAAATACTTGCGAGTCATAAAGATCGTGAAATGGGGAGCCATCTGCATTTGGGGTGTAAGAGCCTGGGACTAGTGAGTCCAGGATACCGATAAGTTTGCTTTCGAAAGCGCTGGGGAGGGGATATTTATGGAGACGAGGGGGCTTGAATGAAAGCGGGCTGTTCCTCTCATCCCACAGGCGCCGCAGGAGTGAAAGAACGGAGGGAAGCCCACCGACATGATCATGATGGTGATGAGATAGAATGATGTCGGATACATCAGGCTCGTTTACGTTGCATGGTCTGGCCGTCTCGCGCAGGGCTTTTTCCAGTACGGGAATGTATTCTTCGCATCCTTGGCCTGTGTCTATGAGTGTATATGGGTTCTTTTGACCAACGATATATGTGTTGGTTCCTGGCCATGTTTCAGTCCACCTTAGCTACCAGGCGAGGGCGATATTACCCTGAAGTGTGAACTCTCCCGGGTTCTAACATTGGTAGGGTTGGATAAGCACATAACTGAATATTGCACGGGGAGACGTACCTGCCCCAGCACCCTCACAACACGTTCGCTCAACTACGAATAATTCAGACATATTCGGTTCCACGCTTGTAGACTCGGAAATCCTTACCCTAACAATTGACGCGAGCGATTCGAGTTTGTCCATGTCTCCAAACAACTCCAAATATTGGCCGTCTTTCCAATTTCTTCAACCTTGACCAGCTTGACTTGCCGCAACCATGTCGTCCTTACCTGACGTACAACCACCCAAAAGAAAGAGGTACGCCCCACAATTGTTTTACAAGCTTTGGATTGCCCCCTTAATCCTATGATTCCAGGTCACGGTCTGCCTCATCCCAGGGCGGTACTGTTCCTCCAACCAGCCGTCGTCGGTCACAGTCTCCGCCAGCATCACTTCACATAGAGCTCCCAAAAGTCAATGATGCTGATCCAATTCGACGGGCCGAAAGAGAACGTCAACTTGCTGCCCGTGTAGCTGCGATGGAGCTGGAAAAGCTGGAAAAGCCGCCGGAGAAAAAGTCCGATGCACAGGCCGAATTTGCCAAGCTGATCAACTCTCGCTCTGGCGGCGTGTACATGCCGCCTGCTCGCTTGCGTGCATTGCAGCAGGCGGCATCGAGCGACAAAGCCAGCCAAGAGTACCAGAGACTCTCTTGGGACGCCTTGCGGAAATCAATCACTGGTATTGTCAATCGGGTCAATATTACCAACATCAAACAAATTGTCCCGGAACTCTTTTCGGAGAATCTAATTCGAGGAAGAGGTCTATTTGCGAGAAGCATCATGAAAGCCCAGGCTTCAAGTTTGCCATTCACTCCTGTCTTTTCGGCTCTCGTTGCGATCATAAACACCAAACTGCCACAAGTGGGCGAACTTCTACTTATTCGTCTGGTCAGTCAATTCAGACGCGCATTTAAGCGCAATAACAAAGTTCGTCTCACTTCGTTTGAGTTATTCAGTCTTGACTCAACTCTGGCCATTCTCAGATTGTTTGTAATTCCACTACAACATTTATTGCCCACCTGGTTAACCAAGCCGTTGCCCATGAAATCATTGCCCTTCAAATTCTTGTCCTTCTTCTCGAACGCCCCACTGATGACTCCATTGAGATTGCGGTCGGCTTCATGCGTGAAGTCGGCGCCTTTCTCACAGAAAACTCCCCCAAAGCCAACGCTACCGTATTTGAGCGCTTCCGCGCTGTCTTGAACGAGGGCAGCATCAGCCAACGTGTTCAGTACATGATTGAAGTGCTGATGCAGGTGCGCAAGGATAAGTATAAAGATAACCCGATTCTGCCAGAAGGTTTGGATCTGGTCGAGGAGGAGGAGCAGATCACTCACGAAATTCAAATCGAGGAAGACCTTCAGGTGCAAGAAGGGATAAGTATGTTTTTCTGTTGTCATTCATGTGTCCCTCTGCTCATTCCCTGATTCATCGTCAGATATCTTCAAGTTTGACCCTAATTTCCTGGATAACGAAGAAAAATATAAGGCCATTAAAGCTGAAATATTGGGCGAGGGTTCTGACGAGGAATCGGGTTCAGAGGAGGACGACGACGACGAAGAGGAAGAAGGTCGGCATTTATAATCTGGAATAAAGTGATTCAACTGACGTTTCTGTAGTCGTGGAGACAGATGAGGGAATTCTGGACCGCACGGAAACGAACCTTGTCAACTTGCGCCGTATCATTTATTTAACCATCATGAACGCTCTCAACTACGAGGAAGCTGTTCACAAGCTATTGAAGGTTCAGCTCCAGGAAGGACAAGAGGTATGTCATTCCCTTCGTCTCTCTTATCAAATATCATTTTTGATTCGCCTTCGCTATAGATTGAACTGGTCAACATGATCATTGAATGCTGTTCTCAAGAACGCTCATACTCAAATTTCTATGGACTTGTTGGTGAACGATTCTGCAAACTCAACCGCGTATGGACGGACTCCTTTGAAGCAGCATTTGGAAACTACTATTCTACTATTCATCGCTACGAGACAAACCGTCTACGCAACATTTCACGATTCTTCGGACACCTCGTAGCCACCGATTCTATTTCCTGGACCGTGTTTGAATGCGTGAAGATAAACGAGGACGACACAACATCCAGTAGTCGCATTTTCATCAAGATCTTAATGAATGAGATGATGGAGTCCATGGGACTGAAGGCCCTTGCAGAAAGATTCAAAGATGAAGAGGTGAAGCGGAGTTGTAGTTCAATGTTCCCCATGGACGTCCCTAAGAATACCCGGTTCGCCATCAATTACTTCACCAGCATCGGCATGGGCGTCATTACGGAGGAGATGAGAGAGTATCTGAAGGTTTGTGATTAATTTCTCAATACGTCGTCATCTTGAAGAAGCATTAATTTGATTTGGTCATTCACTAGAACGCACCCAGACTCATCATGGAACAAAGGCGAGCGATGTTGGAGGCATCATCGTCATCCTCCGATTCGTCTTCTGATTCATCGTCATCCTCTGACTCCGACTCAGATACAGAAAGCGAGTACACAAAGGACTCCAGGGACAGGCATCACCGTAGCCGTCGTAGTCCCTCGCCCCCACTACGACGTGGGCGTGAGAAATCAAGATCCCCACCACCCCGCGACAGGTATCCTTCTCCGTCCCCACCCCCACCACGGCGTGGACGTGAGAAGTCAAGATCACCACCCCCTCGTGGCAGGTATCCTTCTCCGCCTTCACCCCCATTGCGGCGAGATCGTGAGAAGTCAAGCTCTCCACCACCCCGGAGCAGGTATCTTTCTCCGTCCCCACCCCCACCGCGGCATGGAGGTGGGAAGTCAAGATCCCCTCCAACCCGCGGTAGGTATCTTTCTCCTTCCCCACCCCCAGCTCCACCCAAAGCACCCTCCCGGTACCGCGACATTGGGGAGGCCAAGGGTGATGGAGACAGGGATGTTCGTCGAAGGGATTCACCCCCTCATATGCATGCCGGCGGAAATGGCCGAAAGAGATCCCCAGATATACGTGAGCGTCGGAGAGACCGCTCCCCTCCTCCTCGCTCAAGGTATGCGGATCGGCGCCCATCTCGATCTCGATCTCGGTCTCGGTCTCGGTCCCCGTCCTCATCTCGGTCTAGGCCTCGGTCTCGTTCTCGTTCTCGTTCTTTCCTCCCCCGAAGGGATAGACGTCGATCTCGGTCTCCACCACATGGGAGAGATCGTAGTCCTTACAGTGGTCCTCCGGACCGTAGTAGATACGGTAGAGAAAAGAACGATCCACGGGATGGTAGAAGAAGAGATTCACGCTCCAGAGAAAGAGAGAGGGAACCAGGGTACGGAAGGGACGGCCCGCGGAATGGCAGAAAGGTTTCACTCTCAAGAGAAAGAGACAGGGAACTAGGACATGGAAGGGGCGGTCCACGGGATGGCAGAAAGGCTTCACTTTCGAGGGAGAGAGACAGGGAACGGTATGCCAGTCGGAGGCGGTAAAATTATACTCTGGAAACCAGTTTCCCAGGTAGTATTTTGAACGGAATCAGAATCATATCGATCGTCAGATATCAAGGAGGATTCGTTGAGCTATATATAAGTAGTTACCATAGTACGTGGCATGAGTGGAAATTTATACTCTGAGATACTGGTAAAGAATAAAGTCCGAACAAGTTCTGCGGACCACAATTATCTATCATTAGTTGTCATGGTTGTGGTGAAAGAATGGTGAGATTTACTTGAGGTTATTAACCATCAGCATCATGGCGGATATCGCGGGCGAGACACAAACATCTCAACCACCATCAGCGAGCCAAGCAGCGACGGTGTGTTCCTCGTCGTTTAGTGCCACTTTCTGTATTCTAGGGCAGGTTCTACACATCAGTCGAATCAACAAAACTTTTGCACGGCGCTCCGTTGACGCAAACCAAGCGCCAGCAAGCGATACATGCTCAATAGGTGGAAACGCCGCCAACCAGTCCGGAAAGAAGTGCAAAGCATCGCCACCAAATGTAACAGGCAACGCCGCGGCTAGCTCCAGCCTGAGGCTGGTCACCCGATGCAGCCAAAGACCAGATCCACCACCTGGCTGTGAGTCAGGAATTTCGTCTAGGTATGCAGGGTGAACGAGGTCGGAGACGACCAGAAGTCTAAGGGAAATAACGGCGTCCCGAAAGCGATGTGCGACGGATGAAAGAGCATGGTCGATACCGGTAAGTTCGAGATAGGGTCCAAGGGGAACGTATGACAGAACAGAGATAAAGCGGAGGTTCGGCAACGCATGTGAAGGCGTCAAGAGATAGACGATGTGTTCCGGGGTTGCGTGAAGGGCGATTAATTGTGAAAGGAAGGATTGTGGTAAGCGGCGCGAGGTGTTGGGGTTATCTACTTCACTTCCAATGGTCAGATTGGTGATATTTCGATGACGGGAAAGAAAATGCGAGAGACCCTCAAAAGAGGTCCTGCAATGTACGGAAAATTCCCGCAATGTCGGGATGAAAAGGTACCAGAATATGGTGTCATATGTAGCATGGCACCGTGGCATGGCGTCGACGTCGTGATTATTTTGGAGCCGTTCCGCGATACGAATGGTTAGGGAGACTAAGCGAGATGTGTTGAGAGTCGTCATGGTCCACTCATATAGGATGGGGAGTTCGAAGAGCATCATAGTGTTTATGGTGAGTATTTCAATCATCGGGCGCTGGAAAGCGTTTGTGGACAAATTTTCGGTAATATACCGACGCGATCTCCCCACCAGGGCTCCGACTCTGCCCATGAGATGGGGAGCGATCACAGCTGGTATTGTCCGGTCGCCCGACGGCGGGGGGGGCCGATAGAATCGCTTCGTAAAGCGTAAGTCACTTTGCACTGTTAAGCTGACGCATACGTTTGCAAACGCTTCCAAAAGGCCACGAAGCCCCAATCCTTTGTCATTCGTCGCGTACCAGTACAGCTGGCCAAGGTCAACCGTAACCTCCTCGATACGAGACAGCCTCGACACCAGGCGCATCACGTTACTGACTCGGATTTCTTGTTCACGATAGCCCGGATCGTTGAACTTGCATGACAAATGCTTGATCGATGTGACGAAAAGCGACATTCGGAGGGCAGCTAGGGCATCGAATTTATGTTCATAAAGTGATAGCGTCCCCGACGAGAGGTTTGTGGGATCTGAAATGCCTTGGCGTAAAAGAAGGATTGGGAGAGCGACATGGTGAAGACGGCGAGATAACAGAGAGAGTGAATACAAATCATCCTCGTCAACATCCGCCAGGATCAGCAGCAGAAGTTCGGTAGGCAATTGAAGAAGCCCAGTTGGGAAAATCAAGTTGGAACCCTCGTTGTCGAACATGTTCTGGAGGTATAATAAAAGTCGCTACGCGACATTTCGGCAAATAAAGTTGCTGCGCGAAATATGGAGCTGACTTCGGAACCTTGACGTCTTGACTTAGTCTCGTACCCAGACATTCATTTCTAAGCACGGAAGTAACCGATCGGAGTGTCAAATATTTTGACACGTCGCGACTTAGAATGTCTGGTGTAGTACGTCACAGCGGGTGTAGATAAGTAAATTATAGATTATGCTAAGTCATGACCGGGAAGATATAACTGTTATCCTACCTCCTCGTCCCCCCTTCGTTTTGGTTTCATGCCTGGCTGACAAGCTCTCGCAACCCCAAAACCGACCCATCAATGTCTAATCAGGAAGGTTCCGCTCCCCCGGAAGGGATTCGAAGGCCCCGAAGCGAGTCGATCCCTGATCCGCATCGGCGCCAAACGAAGTACTATCAAAATAAATCGGATGGGTCTCTTGACATCTCCCAGCGTGTCCTTGCGGTTCTGGAATGCATGGAAGCTCAGTCCTTGAATCTACCATTGTTTCTCTTCGCTCTCAGCTGGAATGATGAGGATTTGATCAAGAATCCCAAGGCCATTGACCTTCTGCAAGAACACAATGTTAGAGATATCAAGGTATACGTTATCGTTGTTCTTCTTCTGTGTACTTATTCAATATCATAGTACACATTTTCATCTTCGGGTCCCTATGCTGCGTGGGAGTACATCGGCAAAATCTCAGCTTCAATACCCTGTCAACGCAAAGTCAAAGATCACATCGAGGATGAAATTAACCACTTCCATCGTGGTAAATCACATTCATCACCGGACAAGGAACAAGATATACGGCGCTTACAAGAATCCTACAATGCCTCCGACGTGCACGTCTACAAATCCGGACGAAAGGTTGACGAAAAAGAGAAGTTCTTGGATATAGAAGGACTGGGTTCTGTCGCAACAAGACTTTGCAAAGTAATCAACAACTGGAGTTCGAACCGAGTAATGGAATGGTCAACTGAAGAGGATTGGACTGTGTATTGAAGGTATCGAATGTTGTGTACAAAATATAACAACATTTTCTAAGCCGGACAATATTCTTGAGAGTACTGAGGGTATGGATTATATGGAAAGTAACAAGGAGCTGGCATCAGCAACCCAGAGGGGACAGCATTAAGAAGCCGTGCTGCTAGGACTCTCCGCTCCGCCGTTGCTGCTCGAGATCGTGTAAGTCATTCCTCATATCGCTTATGCTGGTTTTCTTCAGTGAGCCTCGCCTTCTTCGCCTTCCTCTCTGCTTTCTGCCTCTCGTTCTCTTCATTCCATGCCACATCAATGGGAGCTAGTACCTGAAGGACGTCATCAGCGTATTCATCCAACCAAATCCACTCTGCAAGTTCCTCTTTGATATCGGCTAACGTTTTGAGGCGGGCTCGACTTGCAAGCTTGGTTAGAATGGCGTCAGGCATGATGCTTTCCACGTCAAAGGTACAGTCGTGGAAGTCCCGAACCTAGATTTCGTCCCGCCATTGGGTGAGCACGTCACGGCAGTGTTCTAGCTGTTTGGCACGGCGGGGACCTAAGCGGCCTCACCGTTTAGTGGCCAGTTGCGTAGGCTGAGGCACAGAGGGTTGTTCTTCATCATCAGATGCGTCTCCAGCCATCTGTATATCCTCATCTTGAATTGATTGGGCTAGAGGCGCAGTTCTCGAGTCTATCCGGCAGATGAGGATGTGGATTGCTTGTTCTTGAGGAGATAGCCCATCCAGGTTCTCTTGGGCCTTTTGAAGAACGCATTGATCGCAACATGGCACAGTCAGTGGCCTGCCGCCCTCGGGATTTCCAAAATACTCCTTCTCAACAGCGCGGCGACACCCATCGGCAACCGGGACCTCAATCCATTTACGCATGCCGCCTTCGACCTTCTTGATATACCGGGCATCAACGCTATAGGCATTTGTGTCTGCAGATCCTTCTTGGTCCTCCGCATCTTCTTCATCCTGCCCGGTGTCACTCTGCTTTCTATGTTCTTTACGAAGTTGGCAGACCGATGGCTCGACTAGTAGAATTGCCTGTCCTGGATTGCCGTCTCGTCCAACTCGGCCATAACGCTGGACCCATACTGAGAGCGATGACGGGACCATAAATCCTACAACACGGGCAACGTCTGGTATATCCATACCCTACGAAGATGATGTCAGTGATATTAAGACGTCAAGCACAACACATACCATGCCGGCAGCCTCAGTTGTGCATAGGATAGATGATCGTCCCTCTCTAAAGTCCCCCATCACCTTGCGTTTTGCACGATTTGAATGTCCAGCATGCATAAAATCAACCATCGTTGTAAGCTCAGGAGGTAACAGACTTTTCAGATACTTTGAAGTCTTGTGGGCAAGTTCACGAGTATTGACGAAGATAATTGTGCGGATGAAAGGAGCGCCAGCAAGCGGTTCGTCAACTGTGAACTTGAGAGCATCAAGGTCGGTTGCAGCGCCACGCATCCGACAAACAATGGGTGTGATGTTGGGCCGGTTGTTGCCCAAGTTGATGAAGACTGTGCGTTTCGTGTTGAAATTGAGAGTGTATTGAATATCGGAGAGAACGTGAGGGGGTAAAGTTGCCGACGCGGCCAGGAAAGGCACTGAGGCCGGGAAAAGTGATCGTAGCTTGCCAAGCTCGGAGAATTTCTTGCGGAACTTGTCGCCCCAGTGGGAAATACAATGAGATTCGTCAAAGACTGAGCTGAGGAAGTCCTTTGTGAAATCGGGCGATCGAAAGAGTGGAGAGAATTTTGGGTGTTCGAGACACATCTCCGGAGACGTGATAAGAACTTGAAACTGGTGGTTCTGGATGTCCTGAAGGTTGAGGGTCAACACTAGAAAAGGAACACCAGATCGGCACATACCTTGTGAAGTTGAATATTATAATTGTCAGCATTGACAGCCGTTGCAGTAAGGCCCATTTCCCGGAATTTTTGAGCCTGGGTATGATTGTTACAAGCTAACACACTGGGGAGGATTCAACTTACTTGTTCCACCTCCAGCTCATTTAAAGGAGATATAATCAAGACCTTTTTGGTTTTGGTCTCGTCCAGAAGTAGGGGCATGACGAATGGCATCGTTTTGCCAGCGCCTGTTCCTGCGATCACAATACAGTCGAGTCCGAGTAATATTGCCTCCGTTACGTCTATCTGCCATTCATGGGGATTTTTTCCGGGGCAAGCTTGTGTGAATTTGTTGACAATGGCGTTTCGCGTCGCTTCCGAATCGTATTTTCGAGCAAGAAAGGCAGCAGACCGTTCCGTCTGAAGGATAGAAGGTGTCCCACCCTCGGAATTCATGATCGGAGGGGCGGAAGGGACAAAAAAGGACTCGGGGTGGGGGCAGTATGGAGGACTTGTGCGCTAGTTATCTCATTACATAAGTCTTATCTACACCCACTGTATCGAAATACACCAGACTATCGAGGGAGGAGCACTGCAAGTAAATTTGACACTCCGACCCGGACATCTCCGTCCGACCTCATAGTCGGCTTGTGAGACTAGTCTTGACTCTTATCGCATCAGGCGAACCGGCTAAAATGGTTTAGGGATCTGCACGAGTATGTTTTATGCGTGCTAATACATCCTCAAGAACAATGAACCACGTCGTACTACAGTTGAACTCGAGGTTTGGCGTGAATATTTCACCGTGATTCGATGAACACATGCTACGCAGGGATCATTGTCGTCAGAAATGCAAAAGCATTGGGACTACACGCACATCACATCACAGAAAAGAGTAGCAGCAACATCTCCGGAAAGAAAAGGACATGTGCTGGAAGATTCGCACCGACAGTCCAACACCATCACGCTGAATATGGTGGTGGAGTCATTGTATTCCTCGGCGAATGTATTGATCTCAACCCAGCTGGCGTGGCAACAATTGCATGCCTCTCAATCGGCTCCAACCGCGCGCGAGAGAGACTACCCAGGAGCGTCTCTAGATATGGTACCTCATTTGCTGATAATTGAGGTCATGGCATCGATACTTGGACGTCCGGTTGTGATATGTCTGGTGCCTGATTGTCGGAAGCGTTCACAGAGGCAATCAGGGTCACGTGATAGGATCCTACGGTTCGTAGGACTATCTAGTAGAGATTCCTGTAGTAGACACTCAGCTTATCCCACCATGATGCACCCATGACACCCTGAGTGGGCACCCCCTGCCCACTCCAGCGGTCAATCGTGATGCAACATCCAGAGCTGAAGCTAGATCAGATCCTGCATTCTGGGGTTCAGCTATGGTCAGTTCCAGGGGGTGGGATGATGATGTGGCATGCTCTGGTTTTGGGAGTACCAGAAGTGTAGTGGTAACTGGGCGTAGAATTTTGACAATGTCAGGAGGGTGTGGCAATTGTGTGACCAGAGTAGCCATTGGACCAATGCCCAACATGGGATCATTTTCATGATGTACATTGTCAATGGAGCTTGTGTGTAGCAAGTGCCTGGCTTGATCTGAGATAGAATGAAACACAAGCACATAGAAAGAGACATAAATGAATGCACCGGGAAATGGCATGACTGGAACACGGCATGCTGCATTAGAGCGAGATTGCCTACATTTCCATAGAAAGACGAGTATAAGAGCAAGGGAGAGCAGGATGAGGGTAAGTCTGCCAACAACACCACCAACAATAGGGACCTTGTTCAGTTTGTGAGAAGATGCTGCAGGGGCAGACCCTGAGGAAGGTTTTAAGGAGGATACGGTGCAGGAAGACCCAGGGAGAGAGGACACCAGGGGGGAGGGGAATACAGTGGACGACACTGCAGATCTGGATGTTAGTAATGATGTCAATGTGACAGCTAAATTTGGACTAAGGGCAATCAATGAACTTCTTTTGTGGATAGTATTGAAAGAATGTTACTTTTTACAACTCCGCAACTCCGATTCCAACTCCATTGCCCACCATGACGATTCCGCTTTACCACACCTTCCTTTTTTGTTCCCCTTTGCCTTTTATCTTCTTTTGGACATTGTTGTTTATTCTTGTTCTTGTTCCCTTTTTATCCTTTCTTCTTCTAGAACAATCCAGACCGACATACTGTCTTCCCAAACCGACGCACAATGGCTATCCTCACCAAACAGTTCATAACCGTGATGATCATTGGTGCCATAGTGATCACCTTCCTGATCCATGGACACATCCCCACATTACCTTGCTGTATCCGAATAGTTGCCTTGCCAATGGACATCACTTTCATTGTCTTCGCAGTACAACATACTGTCTTCCCAAACCGACGCACAATGGCTATCCGCACCAAACAGTTCATAACCGTGATGATCATTGGTGCCATAGCCATCACCTTCCTGATCAGTTTCTACATCGTCATGATTTGCCTCTGGAAAAGGCAACCATCCTTCATTGATGAAATTGACATCCACCTCGACAGTATACTGACACATAATTGACAATTGCCATTCCTGGATATATGGTTTCCACTTTTGTATTCCGTGCCTACCGTTATCCTCCCTGACGATCCGACGACATTCCTCACCTGCACACATGCCCTGAACAATCCTTGATCACAAAACATTTCATTGTTCCCTCCAATCCGACCATTGCCGAAGCACACACGGTCAGACTTCGACCACAGACCATATGACTTCCCAAACAGTGAACCAACCCCTATTGTATATTGTTCACACGACATCACTTCATTGCAGTACCCAACGACTTGTTCCCATAGCTTGTCACCTGTGCCATGACTCAAAACTTGGACCCACATTGTTACTTTTCACCCTGATCTAACCCCCGCTTCCGACCCCGCTTCTGACGCAACATCCAACAATGATGTCATAACATGGGTCCAGAACATCATCGATGACAATCGACGGCAATATCCTAATCCATATAATTATCCTCATCGTCCCATCACCGCCGATACGCCACCATCACACACGCTTATACATGCACTCAACAATACCGCACAACATAATCACCGGATCAGTTGTCTGCTGACACCAGACCTGCAACGCAGCCGTTGGCCTCCACGATGGCACCCCAAAACGCGCAGACCACGAAGTGAACCAAGACGCTGTTCATCTCGGAGCTTGTCCTCCTCACAGCCACGCATGACGAAGAAGCCTACCCTAAAGACATTGTAGTGTATATAAACCCGAATACTTGTAGTCAGTAACTTTAAGTTTAGTCTAGCTACTCTTCCCCCGACCGCTACCAGAAACCCAGATCCCTCTCTCCCCTTCCTTTACAATTGTCTGTACTCACTTCTTATCTCAAATCCATCCTCGTTTGGTTTAGTGTTGCCAGAGCCCGCTATAAGAACAGCGATCCATAACATAAGACTAAACTTCTTTACTCCCTCGACACCAAACCAAGACATCCTGGAACCCCGACGATATTGAACCCCAGACTCCGACCGAGACGACGAATATCACCTTGCACCTGAAACGTCAGATTCCTCTGACGACGACTTCGACCATTTCGTTGCAACACAGACTACCTTCTGATCCGCGCCTTTCCCCGCGTCATCATTTCCTAATCCAACAACTACTTCTCATTATCAAACCCAACCACGAACAAGAATGTCAGGCGAAACATCCGGAGAAACCCATGAAACCCAAGATACCATCACCACTACCACTACATCACCCGTGGCCCCGTCACCTCCTAAATCCCATATTGCTCTGCTGGCTAAATACGATGGAAACAGAGAAGGATTCAAGACATTCTTCCGAGGAGCGTTTATCTACATCCGAGCCAACGCAGCCGCTTTTGACTCGGAAGAAAAACAGATCCTCCTCGTCCTTTCATATTTGCAAGGAGGACTTGCTGGCCAATGGGCAGACGAGTACGTCGACATTGCCTTACAGCATAACCCTGTCAACTTCGGATCCATGGATGACTTCATCAAAGAATTCAAATGACATTTCGAGAAACCGGACCAGAAGAAAGACGCAATGATGAAGTTGAATGACTTACGTCAAGGAAAAATGACAGCCGATGAATTCTGGATCAAGTTTGATACTCTCCGACGTATCGCTGGCCTTGGCGAAATCCTGAATGAGAGTTATCTCATTCAACTCATCGAATTACACATGAACAAGCCCTTGATTGACCAGATCTACACTGGTATGACCATTCCGACAACTGTCGAGGAATGGTGAGAACAAACGGTCAAACTTGACCAACAATGGCGTCGTCACCAGGACCAGATACGGTCCATGAACATAACAATGAAAACATGATACAATCCCATCACAACAACAACCCCTCATCCTCAGACAACAACACCTCATCCTCAGTCGGAATCTGTACCGATGGACGTTGATACCCGATGAACGCAACCGAAACAACAAATGTTTACACGTTTGACAGACGAACAACAACAGGAGTACATGAAAAAAGGAATTTGTTTCAAATGTTGACAACCAGGACATGTTTCTCAAAACTGTCCAGAACAGCAAGGATGACAACAGGTTCGCTCGATGCAAACAATACCACAGATGACGAAACAACAAGACAATGATGGCAAAGACGCCCGAATTGCAGCATTGATGGATGAATTGATGGCTTTGAAGTTGAAGCAAGAGGGTTTTTAAGGAAGCGACGTGAAGCGCAGGAGGCCATGATCACACGACTCGAGAAGGATGTACTCGTATGTAAACAATTCAATAACGTGTTCACCAAACTCAAAGTCCTCCGCAATGACCTGAGACAAACAACAAAACCAGAGCCGAAAGAGGAAAGTAACACGTGGCAAGATACCCATGTTACAGAAGAACAGAAAAGAACAACAATCGAATCAGAATTCAATGCAATGGAAACAATCGTTGCCATTCGTTCAACCACGATGGGTTACGCCCTCGATCTTCTACACGACTTCAATATCCACAGACAATGGACAGAAAAGATTTCACCAGGATTAGTCCTTTCGCTTAATCGGCGACCAATCGATGAAGCAGTACAATGGCTGGTACAGAACATGCCACAAGACTCACCACATGAACCATGGACATTGGAACCAGTACGGGCCATAACACGAAAAGATTCTGAACTTCATATGGCATTACTGGTTCATGGTTTTGTTTCTGTTACACAAGACGGATGACAATACCCCATGACAAGTTTGATCGATTGTGGTTGTACTATCTGCACCATCAATATTGGTTACGTCAAAGCCCATAACATTCCGACGAAACTGTACCTGAACCCATTCAATTCATACATGAGTGATGGAACACAACCAAAAACAGGACAGATCATGGAATATTGCGAATTGCAAATGCGTTTCGGGGACCATCAAGAATTACTTCGTTTTGCAGTAACGACATTAGCAAAAATGGATATTTTCCTCGAATATGATTGGCTCAAGAAACATAACCCAGAAATTGATTGGCGTGAAAATGAGATCAAATTCTCGCGATGTCTTTCTGGTTGTGGTAAGCCATCAACAATACGGTCAACTGAATTCAATACTGTGGTTTGGGAACGACCTCTTTGGTTCGACCAAGTGATGGAAGAGACAATGGACCCGATATACTTCCGTTCATTCATGACAAAGTCAACAGAGCTTGCAATAAAAGCACAAGAACAACAGAAGGAAAAGACATTCGAAGAATTGGTCCCTGAGACATACCACGAATACTGTGATGTTTTCGAACCATCTGGTTTCGATGAATTACCAGCACAAAAACCATGGGATCATGCGATCACCTTGAAACCAGATGCACCAGACCATCATGATTGCAAATTATATCCGTTGTCACCAATCGAAAAACAAGACCTTGATAAAATCCTTGACGAAAATCTGAAGACAGGACGAATCCGACCATTGAAATCACCTTATGCTTTGCCTTTTTTCTTCGTATCAAAAAAGGATGCCGCCGAACAACAACCAATACAAGACTATCATTGGTTGAACTCATGGACGATTGATGACAAGTATCCATTACCTCTGATCAATGACATCATCAATCAATTAGCCGATGCCAAATATTTCATGAAACTTGATGTACGATGGGGATTCAATAATGTCTGCATCAAGGAAGGCGATGAACATAAAGCCGCCTTCCTGACACCAAAAGGCTTATTTGAACCGACGGTCACGTTCTTTGGTCTGAAGAACTCACCACCAACATTTCAACGATTGATGAATCACATTTTCCGTTATGAGATACGTGAAGGATGGTTGCTGGTCTACATGGATGATATCTTGATCTTTTCAAAATCCCTCAAGGAAAATCAAAAGTGAACGAAACAAGTATGTGAAAACAACCTGTTCCTGAAGCCGAAGAAATGTACGTTCGATAAAGAAAAAGTTGACTATCTCGGACTCGTCGTCAGACATGGCCAAGTTCAAATGGACCCAATCAAAACCAATGCCATCACTGATTGGCCCATTCCAACGAATCAAACCGAATTGCAACGATTTATTGGTTTTTTCAACTTTTATCGTCGTTTTGTTGAAATTTTCTCACAGATCGCAAGCCCATTACATAAACTAACAGGAAAAGCAAAGTGGGACTGGACGGAAGAACAACAAAATGCATTCGATCGCTTAAAAACCATCATAACGACCGATCCAGTTCTCGTCTTGCCCGTCCCCAACAAAAGAATTACCATTGAATGTGACGCATCAGATTATGCAATCGGTTCTATCTTGTCCCAAGAACAACCCGACGGTCTTTTCCGCCCTGTAGCTTATATGTCAATGACAATGACGCCAGCTGAACGAAATTACCAAATCTTCGATAAAGAACTACTCGCAATCATATGGAGTTTCGAAGAATGGCGACAATTCCTCCTTGGCACAAAAGAACAAATCGACATCTTTACCGATCATCGTAATTTGGAATATTATCGAAAACCACAAGATCTCACCCGATGACAGGCTCGTTGGATCGCATTCCTACAAGATTACAACTTCCGATTATTATATCGCAAAGGTGCACAAAACAAGAAAGCCGATCTCCTTTCACGTCGAGTCGACCATAAGCCAAAAGAAGTGGACAACAAAGGTTTGATTGGTCTTCCTGATTCACTTTTTGTTCCAACAGAACAATCGATACAGCAAATACTCCATGTGTCACCCACTCACGATAACATTATTTCCCTGCATCATGACAATCCCATTGCCGGTCATCCGGGTCGTGACAAAACAATCGAATTGATTTCATGAACATCGACATGGCCAACCATCCAGGAAGATGTTGAACGGTATATCAACGGTTGTACCGAATGCCAACAAAACAAACCACAGCGTGGAAAACAACTCGGACAACTCTTCCCTCACGACATACCACCATACAATTGGCATACAATTTCTGTCGACATGATTGGCCCCCTACCAGAATCACATGGCTTTGATGCCATTTTGGTTGTTGTTGACAAATGATCAAAACATCCCATTTTCATCGCCACAAATATGACATTGACGTCAGAAGGATGGGCACGGTTATTCCGTGATCATGTGTTTAAATGCTTTGGCATGCCACGTTTCATCATCTCTGATTGTGGTTCTGTTTTTGTCTCACGCTTCATCACTGAATTATATTCATTGATCGGTATCAAAGGACGACCGACGACAGCATATCATCCACGAGCTGATGGACAAACGGAGCGGATGAACCAAGAACTCGAAATCTTCCTTCGTTTCTTCACCAATTATCGACAAGATGATTGGCATGAATGGCTTGCTCTCACAGAGTTTGCTTTGGCCAATCGTGAATCTTCCGCAATCAAGACTTCCCCTTTCTTCGCCACACAGGGACAACATCCATGGACCGGTCTTGACCTCGACACACATACTCCCATCGCAAATGAAGCCGTCGACGATTTCATTACACGAATGAAAACCATACAACAGAAAATCGGCAAAATCGCAGATATCACAAAACAGACAATGAAGGATAAGTACGACAATCATGTTAAAGATATTGTCTTTTCCCCTGGTGACAAAGTTTGGCTAAATGGAAAGAATTTGACCACAGATCATCCAAGCAAAAAACTCGACAATCAGAAATTCGGTCCATTTACCATTCTCGAAAAAATCGGTTCATCGTCGTACAAACTGAAGTTACCAAAAGCCTGGAAGATCTTCCCCATATTTAATGTTGCCCTCCTTTCCCCATTTCAACCTCCTTCTTCCCCCATTCAACAAAAATACCATCTTCGACCTCCTCCCGAAATCATCAATAATGATGACCACTACGAAATAGAACACATCCTCGATTCCCGCATTCGCCGTAACAAATTATATTATTTAGTACATTGGCTCGATTATCCCCATGACGAAGATTCCTGGATCCCTGCCACCGAAACTACATATTGCCAGGATCTTGTCGACGATTTCCATAAATTACATCCCCACGCTCCTTCTTCTTTATCTCTTCATTCTCTTTTCACTCTTCCCCCTTCCATTACTCTTCCTTTTTCTTCTTCTGCCATTTTACTCGCTATCTATCCACATAATGCCGCCCTTATCCTCAACGGTGCAAAAAACCACGAATTCCGGAAATACCTCTTCCCTCCTGGCATCACACATGCCTATCTTTACGAAACCACCCCCGTCGATGCCATTACATCCATCATCGAAATCTCTTCCCCTGTTGTCGCTCCTGCCCAAATCACCGATACCACCGGTCTTGGTAACCTCGACTTCAACACCTGTAAAAAATCCTGTCCCTATGCTTTCCCTATTTCCCATTGTTATCACCTCCCTTCTCCTATCCCCTCTGCCACCCTTTCACATATTTATGACATTACAACCCCTCATCGCTTCTCCCTCCTTCCTTCCTTGTTCACCCACGATCACCCCGTTAACCCCGAACACCTCATGTATTAGTTTTGCCTACCCTAATGTTTCTTCCTTTTATACCGCTCTCTTTTCTCTTTCCCTTCGTTACTCCTTGCCTCTTTACCCCCATGTCTGCCTCCGCTACCTTTCTTCCTTCTTCCCCGTATTACCATCTTCTTCCTCCTCGTTTTCGCATTCCTCGCTCAAAGCACCGCCTCTGCAATCGCAGTGTTCGCTTCGCTGTCGACCTCATGCGTCCTTCTTCTTTTGGCTCCGTCCACCCCATGTCGTCCATTGCTCATCTTGGCGTCAACCTCTTCTTCGCCCCCTGTACCTTCTACTCTGCGCATCCCATCGGACCTCCCCCTCCTGCTGTTCCTCCGACTGTTCCTGTTTGGTTTACCGATGATCCCGTTGATCCCTACCGCGAGTTCATCGACTGTGCTGCCGTGTATGACTCCGTCTTCCCTCCGGTTAATCGGGACGATTCCCCTTGTTCCGGGGGTATTGTTACTTTTCACCCCGATCTAACCCCCACTTCCGACCCTGCTTCTGACGCAACATCCAACAATGATGTCATAACATGGGTCCAGAACATCATCGATGACAATCGACGGCGATATCCTAATCCATATAATTATCCTCATCGTCCCATCACCGCCGATACGCCACCGTCACACACGCTTATACATGCACTCAACAATACCACACAACATAATCACCGGATCAGTTGTCTGCTGACACCAGACCTGCAACGCAGCCGTTGGCCTCCACAATGGCACCCCAAAACGCGCAGACCACGAAGTGAACCAAGACACCGTTCATCTCGGAGCTTGTCCTCCTTGCAGCCACGCATGATGAAGAAGCCTACCCTAAAGACATTGTAGTGTATATAAACCTGAATACTTGTAGTCAGTAACTTTAAGTTTAGTCTAGCTACTCTTCCCCTGACCGCTACCAGAAACCTAGAACCCTCTCTCCCCTTCCTTTACAATTGTCTGTACTCACTTCTTATCTCAAATCCATCCTCGTTTGGTTTAGTGTTGCCGGAGCCTGCTATAAGAACAACACACATTCATTTATCCTTTTCCATCCGTAACTTTGATACCTCCCACACTCGTTTACAACAATACCCTTTCTTGGATGAATACCAACATCAGGTGGACCGCATTGTTTCACATGCAGGACAAGACATCGCCCCTCGATACGTCATTGACACAGACATTGTCATCCGGTACAGCTTACGCTGTTCACATGTCTGACCTCGACTAGCCCATTGTCCTAGTTGGTTTTTCCTCTATACATTCCATTATTTTCTTTCATACCAACCTTGCCGCTATATCCACACCACCTCAAGACACCTCCTTCACCAATCCCACACTGGACGATACCCTTCTTCGACCCGACCGTGTATTGCACTTGCCAGACTGCGCACTTGCCTGTTACAGCAAGTATAGACCCCGAATTGGCAATTCTGCATGTCACATGATCCGATGACAAATCATCTGAGTCATCTGAACCTCTTCTATCCTCAATGACACCTGGGCCTCCAGTTGGATCGTGAGAACATCGACATGAGGACGCCTCATGGTGAACACATGATGTAGTTGGACATGTTGTAGCTTCATGGTGGTATTCCCATTTACCTCCCCTCAAGACCAGTCACTATATACTGTTCTTAGTGAATAGCATGGGTATGGGTAACCCGTTGTGATGGCGAGTTCGGTTGTAGACCCGAATGGGAATCTATGAAAGTGGTGATCAGCTAAGAAGTGATCAGAGGAGTTTAGTGTCTATAGTCTAGTCAATCCAACCCGAATCCGGGGTTCCGGATCAGAGGGGAAGTGTAGGGAGTGGAGTTACAAAGACTAATATGGAGACGATACGAAGGGAGGACTAAGAAATAGAACTGAAGGGGAGCGATAACCTGTATTTTCTATATGGTTGTAGTATAAGAGTACATCTTTTATACTACTGGGAGAGATCCTGTGCTGTAGTAACTATGTACTACAACCGAAGGCTGTAACTGATAGGAGAGGAGTGGAGTGGAGGAATGCTATGTACTAAGTAACGGGAAACGAAGATATATCATATGTAACTATATACGTACTGATTCCGGGTCGTTAGAGACATTGTAGTGCATGTAGGAACGAATCCGGAGGCGGAATCCGGAGCGGAATCGATGGAAATGACCGGAATCGGGCGGAATCGACGATACGTGAATGGGAATGGACGGGGACGAAGTGGGATATAAAGAGGATTCGGGTCTAGACGGGCCGGAGCCTCTACACCGTGCGGGTTTGTACCCATACCCGCACGGGTACGGGTATGGGTAGGGTTTCTCCTACCCGCCAGCTTTAAAATGAGTCCTAGAACAGCCAAAACGGTCAAGAATTGACTGAGATATTGCCAAAACAATGCTCCTTGATTGTTTTGACAATATCTCAGCCAATTCTTGACCGTTTGGGCTGTTCCAGGACTCAAAATGACGGGTAAACCCGCCGGGTTTGTACCCGTGGGTCCACCGGGTGTGGGTACGGGTACAGCCATTTGTACCCGTGGGTTACCCGTGCCATTCACTAACTGTTCTTGTTGTTGGTTCAGACTTTTTCTTCTTTCTCTTCCTTATGTTTAGTCTGGTTCTTGGGGCAGACTCATCTTGTTTTGGGTAACCCCCATGGCTCGCAATGACATTAGACCTTGACCCCCCCTCTTAGCAGTGTTGTCTTAGCTGTAAGCAACAATGAAAACTGCTCCTCTCTCCTCTGGAAACCGCCTCCCAGTTAAGTTGATTGTTGCCGGAGCCCGCTGCAGAAGCGATCCATAACAAAGAAGGAGTTGCACTTGATGGTAATCATCGGAAATGAGCCCGCAGGAAAGCTGATTGTGGGTCTAGTAATAATTGTTAAGCTTCAAGACATCCAGTAGAAATGTAATAAGCTCACTGTTGAAATTGCGCAGAATAGATGGAGTTATCAGAGGATTGCTGAGTGTAGGATCGAAAATAGATTGTGTCATAACTTGCATAGGTACTGGACACTGAGAGGTCCCCCAAGCAATCTGATGAATCTATATGAAAAGTTATAGATATCTACACCACCAAACTTGAAAATGTCCCGAGGGTGGATTTCCCGCTCTTATGCTCCAGCTTGAATCAAACGATGCCCATTGCAAAATTGAACAAGACAGGCGTGGATTGTAAACAGCCTCCGAGTCAGTGTGACGAAGTAAACATCCTCCATATAAATTTGGTGTGAACTTGAGGGTGTTATGTGGAGACCGTCAGCACTGACTGGATCCACATTCTGGGTGAAGCGAGTTGGGTCCTCACAGCAAAGTCCTGAGGGCAAACTGATTAACTGAAACCATGCTAAGCACATATATGGTGTGATGCCATGCCTGTCAGAGCTCCGCCTCCAACCATGGTCATACTCAATCTTCCTGCAATCTGAGCTCATTGTGTTCACCTCTCATCCCTCCTTGCAGCCATATTATCACATTGGGCATGTGTCACATTTGCATTGTGTAGGTACCACAGCTTAAGCAGCAGGAAGCTTCCCAGTTGTATTGCAATTTGAACCATAGTTTTATTTCCCGCTTTTATTGCTATTTTCATATATAATGACATTTTGAAAAACAAATATTTTTAAGAAGGAGGTCCTAGTAAAATGATAACTTGTGAAATACTGCACCAAATTACATAGTCTAAGAGAGATAGTTTGTCTATGTTCTAAGGGCCATCTTTCCCTCTATTTACAATTTCAAAATATGTGTTATATAAAAGGTTATAGGTGAATTGTTGATTGAGTCATTGCAACTTGTATCATGAATATCTTTACAAGAAATGCTTGGATTGGCATGGTTGTAGAGAGAAAGTTGTTCTATTTTTCAAGGGCTACAAGAGCCCATACTGTGTTTTTCTGTACTTTGAAATTTTGAAGGAGAATTACCTCTGTATAAATAACATTACAATAATCTGCCAAAGTCCAAAATACAAGAAAACACGGTATGGGCCCTTGTAGCCCTTGAAAAATAGAACAACTTTCTCTCTACAACCATGCCAATCCAAGCATTTCTTGTAAAGATATTCATGATACAAGTTGCAATGACTCAAATCAACAATTCACCTATAACCTTTTATATAACACATATTTTGAAATTGTAAATAGAGGGAAAGATGGCCCTTAGAACATAGACAAACTATCTCTCTTAGACTATGTAATTTGGTGCAGTATTTCACAAGTTATCATTTTACTGAGACCTCCTTCTTAAAAATATTTGTTTTTCAAAATGTCATTATATATAGAGTATACGCTGGGGTCGGCCTAGGCCCCAGTTACCTTGCCGGTAACCCCTCGTTGCGGTAACCGGGGGTCACCAATGCCAAACACAGTGTATACAGGCGTAAATGCAACCGGCATCTGGCCGTCCCCATGAAATTTGAAATATTGGAACTCCGCAAACCTTCATGTTCGTGTCGCTGTCACCCACCCCCCCCCCCTCAAAAGACTGCCCTGCTCGCGCGACAAACGCACGCAGCATGTGCCAGTGAGCTGCTGGCTAGCATTGATTTCCAAGTACACTATAGCCCTCTAATACACCGGCCTGAGCCCCCTCTCTCACACGCATTTTTCAACGTTCACCCACCCCCTCCCTTCACCTTTGCGGCGCGCCGGCGCCCCTTGGATCTGAGCGATCCCATCTTCCAACCAGGTCCCCGTGTCCGCTTACACCTCCAAGACAGTGTCATTGGCTGAATAGATCAACTTTGGGCCACGCGGAACGCTTCTCTCAATTAGTGAGTGTCCCTTTCCACATCTTGCTTCCATCCGGCCCTTTTTTGACGTTTGCTCATCTATAAAAGATGGCCAGTAGGCATCTCACGTCCCCTCTCAAGACCCCCCCCCCTCCCTCACCTGTTGGCCATCAGCGAGACCTCGCGACTCGCCATTTACATTGTTTGTAACCCCCCCCCCTCCTTCCTCACCCAGCCGTGTCATTTACCAGCCCCACAGCGTCAACCAGAGGCCATCGGACATGTTGGAACCATTGCAGGCCCCCGTGGAGTGTCCGTCATTGCCCGTTGCACCTAAGCGGCGCCGCCTTGATGCCGTGATATGCCAAGATGACATTGGAGAGGCGCGCCATGCTTTCGACCCATTGGCTCCCTCCCCAATCCTGTCGCAGCCCATGTTGGATGACAGCACCATGGAAGGCCGCCCCCTCTCACCCTTGCGGCAATCGGTGTCCCCAAATGGGGTGAGCGCACAGAGCCCTGTGCCCTTGATTGGCCCACCTGCATGCCCTGCTTCTCCGCCTCGTGAGACCATGGCATGCCCCATCTCGCCACGCACTCAATGGTCAATGGACGTCCTCGAGAAAGATTCTCATCGGCTCCGCCTTGAGATGGTTCAGCAGGAGCAGAGTGGGAAACAGACCAAGAAGACTTATGACCGACACCTCAAGAGCTATCGGGATTGGTGGGAGCGAACGCAGGCTGAGATTGCCGCTGGGGACTCAGCACGAGTCCCTCTTCCTGCCTTTCCGATCACGGCTACCAAGGTCGCACATTTCCTCCAATATGAGTCTACGCGAGGGAAGGTACATATACCTTTTTGACATGTTGCAGGCTGGTGCTGACATTTTCCCATGCAAGCGCAAACGTGGCAGTAACGAGATGATCGCTGGCTCCTCTGTTGGGGTGTCACACGTCAAAGGGGTTGTGTCGGCCCTTGAATTCCACCGATTCCACCACCAGCATGAATACCCGCATGATTCTGCTGCTCAGATCAGCCTCCGCTCGGATAGCCGTATCACCGCTTTCGAAAAAGCTGTTCAGCACAATGAGCCTAAACGCGCCGATGATGCCCAGGTCCTCAAAGTGGCAGGGAGCTCATCAGGTGCGTGCCCCCCCATTAACCCAATGTGTGCAGCGGTGGCGACTGACACATCCTTCCAGACACTTACTCGGCGAAGGAGCTTGAGAGCTGCTCCATTTGGTGCCTAACCAATGCAGCCAGCAGCCGTGAGCGGCTGTTCATTGCTATTCGGGATCGGGCCATGATGTTGCTATCAAGCCAGACAGCATTCCGAGGTGAGAGTGCTCGGATGCTGCTCTGGTCTGATTTGTTTCAGACCATGATCCCCTTCAATGATGTTGCGCCTGGGTGTCAGATTCCAGTGAGTGATGTTTTTGAATATGCAAGGTGGGAAGACGAAGGCTCACTGTTACTTACAATTTGTTCAGGCCTTGGCGGCGCTCGCAGACAATGCGAAGCACAACCAGACGGGGCGAGTGGATGAACATGGTGCATTGCGTCACCGCCTGCCTGAACTCTGTGGGGTTGGAGCACTTGCCCTGCTCTTCTTCGCACACTTCCATGTCCTGGGCCAACCTGTTCCTGAATTTTCACCGGACTTCAATGAGCCTGATTGTGGCCAATATGGTGTACGCGCGTGGTACAAATATCATGTCTTCTGGCCCACACGAAAGTCTCCCACATCATGCCTGACCTACGAAAGTGAGTGCGATGAAATCAAATCATCCCAAACTCAGCCCCTTGCTCTCTGCAGACCACCGTGACCGTGTCAACACCATCCATGCCGCTGTCGGCATCTCAATCTCAAAATCGACACATGCTGCTCGCCCATTCACCGCCCAGACAGCTCGCGTCCATGGTGCGAGTATTGATGGCACAAAAGCATTGGGTGGATGGAGTGATAGTTCTGGGTCCTTCCGCCCATGCTATGATCGTGCTTTACCTGTTGATGCAATGCTTGGCGCAGCCATGTTTAATGCACGCAAGCCTGAAACTTACCAATTGCTGCGTGATGCCCTTGGTCTGTTGCCGAGCCATTAACTATTTTTGTGGAGTTGCATGACTGATCGGAGTTCCTCCCAGAACCACCAAAATGTCTAACTCAAGACATTTTCCCGTGGATTGAGCAGGAGAAATCCGCTCTTGATGCTCGATCAGTAGCCAACCCTAATACACGAGATTTCGCCCTCAAAAACTTTCTTGGCTTGTTAACGTGGTTCCGTTGGGTCATCCTGCAAGATGCAGCTGTCCTTGCACCTCTATATCCTGCTGCACCTATTTTCCAGGTTGCACCATTCAATAACCCTGTCTTCCGATCCTTTGCACACCATTCCCATGAAATAATCGCAAACGCAGAAGAAAGTGCCCGGCTTGCCCTGGAGGACCTCCCTGACAAGTATGCACACACCTTCCGAGGCCTTGTTCGGGGCACGACAATGGAGCAGCAGCAAGCATCAGCACAGTGCGTTGCACAGTTGGTGACGCTAACCAAAGCAGTTGAGGCCGTGAAGGTTTTGCTCGACATGCAAATGAATGCCAAGAAGCCCCGTCGACGTCTGCCAAAATCGAGTATGTCTTCATGATTGTTTTGCACAAACTGTCGCTCATCTCACATTTGCCACATCAGTCCCGTTGCCACCATTGAGTGTTCCCGTATCTACCATGAGTTGTGCTCCACTCACGCCAGTTTCTCTACCACCATCCTCACCATCCCCTCCACCCACCATTACGATTAACATCTCCAGCTCGCCATCTGGACTTCATGTCTCACAACTGCCCACCACAGCCAACCCTTCTGTCTCTGCTGGTTTCAGCCCAGAGCCTGCCCCAGCCATCCCTTCATCTCCACCCATATCAATCTCATCAATGCCACCTTTTACTAATGACCACATCTCCGGCCTGCAGCTTGAAAAGTGGAAGGACCTTGTCCTTGCCTATCTGGAGTCTCGGCTGCGTCAACACAGCTGGGAATGGCGTGCCGAAGACTGGTTGCCCCACTACCTGTACCCAGAGGTCACAAGCATCACCGCCATCTGGGAGGAGTGGGCAAATGGCCTGGATGGCTACCTCTCCACACGCCAACTCGAGGAGCGGTGGGGGGCAAAGTGGAGACAGAATCTGCCCACCTTGAAGACACCCCACACACGTCGGAAGAAGGTTGTACGGCTGGTACAGGAGCTGTCAAACCGGCACCGCTGGGACACGAAGCTTGCCCTTCGCTTCCTGCGTGAGAAATATGAACCGCACTTTTCGGCTCGGAAGTTCTGTGAGTATCTCCAGAAGAAAGGAGGGACTGGGTGGGAAGATGTTGTGTCTGCCGCAGGAGGGTACACTTGATAAATATGCTTAATTCTACTTACTATTTTGTAATATACTAGCCATATTGAAACTGGTTCCCTCAATACATGCAGCCAAAGTTTGGTAGTCTGGGTCTGGGCCAAAGGCCCAGGCTCAGACTGTGGTCTATGTACAGGCTGACGATCAGGTACTAGGGCATCCCACGTGCCACCATCTCCGAAGATAAGGTGCACGTGGTCCAGCTTGCTACGCTGACTAAGTTAGAGGATTACGGGCAAGAGGTTTCGATCCGGCGAAGGATCTCATCAGAAGGCTACCGCCTGCCCTGACCTCTAGACCATCTGTGTTCTTTTTACGGAGTACTACCTCTAAGCGTGTAATGCTGATGGGGAGTGGCCCGGTTAGGGCAAGACCTGAACCGGTAGCATGGCGTGAGTAGCGCATGCGGACCCAACCAACCGGAGGTGTACAGGGGTGGGACAATGATCCGGAAACTGGGATACATCCAGCGGGAATACCGAATCAGTGAGACGTCGAAGGACCCTTTCGGGATTCCCGCGCTCGCACATCTTATCGTACTCCTAGTTCATAGACGCAAGGTAACCAGGCCAAAGACGGAAGCGTGAGAACATGCTCATGTGATGAGTAAACGGCAGTAAACCGGTGGCCACCGGACCTTTTATACATGAAAATAGCAATAACCCGCGGTGAAATATTTTTCATCCTGCAAGCCATCTCCCTCAGCTTAACCTCGGCACACTAGTACTGAGGTTAACTCACTGTGCACAGTTTGTCACGGGTTGTCACGGCCTGTCACAGCCTTGTCGGGCATATCGTAGTGGAAACGCACATTCTGGCCCCAACATCCATCGTTTCCAACCAAAGTGTACGGACAGCAATTCATCGATGCAGCTTGCATACCTGCATTTAAGACGAGACAAGTCCCCTAAGACGCCCTGCAAGCTCGGCTTCTAGCTGTTTCTTTCCCTCCGGACCTGACCACCAGCAACCAGTCTCAAGGTTGAAGCCTCCGGCACCGAGATCGATGTCCGGATCCAAGGGTCGTTGACCGTCATGGCTTTCTCCGGCACCTTTTACATGTCGAAGGACACACTGACGGAAGTGGTCCCGCAAAAGATCTGGCGAAGGGAGATAACGCATGTGTTCATCACGGTTGCGATAGAAAATATTCCCATGCGGTGAACGATTGGGATCACGACCCACGAAGTCATATATGCGGTAGTTGTCCTAGAGAAGAAGAATCAGGAGGGTCCCAGTTCACAACTCAGTTCTCACGTCCGGGTTCACCGCAATGGCGTAATCGTTAAACATACGATGTTCGGTCGAGGAGCACAAGAATCCTTGCTGCACGGAGTTCATCTCGAGTCCTGCAGCAATCTGATCGTCATCGATGAAACGCTTAAAGTTCTGCTCATTCCACTTTACGTGGAGCATGTTAACAGGCGTGTTCACATGACACGTGAGGAATAACTTACAATATCCGTTTCACTGAGAGGGAAAATATGAGCAGCTTCAAATCCCGTGAAGTCTTCGCTTGCCACTATTTGACCTGTGATACAGCAGCGCCGGTCACGGGCTCGGACTCGTGTCACGAAATTTGTGTTCTAACCCGTAACCTTATTAGCCGTTTATGAATGAAGCCTAGGAACCGACATGCGGGGTAAAGGTATAGTTAGCGGTGTATGCCCGTGTGCGAGGGACATCTGTAGTGAGATAGACAGGGATTTGATGCGAGTCTGAAATACCGTGATTAGCACCAAGTACAGAACAAACAACATGGAGATTTCACTAGGTTGTGGGGTGCGTATGACGTAGCGTCCCGGCTGAAGCTCATCCTCACTGTTGGAATCAAGTGCTAAACCACCGATGGCGCGGTTGTTGTCAAATTGGCATGGGTAGAGAGCCCATTCGTGAGGAATGTGGCAAATTTTGTTGATCCAACCGATGAATGTTGCAATTGAAACGCCCCCATGTTGAAAGAAACCTGACATCATTCTGAGTACGGATTTCAAGGGTTACAAATGTAGGTTATACTTACCAGCAACTTCTACGCCGTTAGAGGAATTGAATACATGTACGTTACGTCTCGGGATCTCTGCCATGTCAGACGAACTTGGGCTGCGGGCGAAACAGATTGGTCACGGTGACGTGACGGGCCGTCACCACCTGTGACTCCCGACTTCTCCGAAGTGGTGACCCTTCTAAGTAGAGGTATATTTTCAGATGTAGGGCCTCCTTCAATAAACCTGCAATAGCTAACTCATCAGCAAAACCTGATCCGCGAGCCAGTGCTATGTAGCTTAGTCATAGCAGCCATAGCACTCATAGCATACTCGTGAGGTCCCAAATTTGTAGCGCTACATAACGTCACATCAGTAAAACTACATATCCCCTTTGTGGGCCCTTTTCACCTTTTCCAAGGGGGAAAAGGACGAAAAGGAGAAAAGAGCTTCACCTTTTCCAGGCCGAGTCCCTTATCCTGTAAAAGGTCAGTTTTGCTTTGAAAAGTGGATAAAAGTGGATAAAAGTGGATAAAAGTTGTTCACACTTTTCCAGGCATATCCGGTTTTTCAACGTGGCAAAAAAATTCATTGCAGCAAAAAAAGAAACGGTAAATAAAATGTCACGACAAATGACCAAGCAATGGAAAATGGTGACGAGTTGAGAACTACTGGCCTGAGGGCGGAAAGGAGAACATGTACTAAGTGGTGAAAACAAAATGGATTTGCACGACTCGCGGCTGGAAGGATAGGATGTGGATAGTATCAAGACTAGGATATATTGCAGGGAATGCTGCGGAATTGAATCTGATACTTGAAACAGCTGGGATAGGGAATGAGCACGAATTCAGTCCTGAAAGATTACACTTACCGAAGTACATACATAATTATTCCATAGCGATGTCCTTGTCACCGTCATTGAGTTCCCAATCATAGTTGGATTGGATGTCCTCATCACCGTCAGCTAGCTCAAAATCAGAGTCAGATGAATCGGCAATTTCAATCACCTCGTCAGGTTTCTTCTGCTTGGCAGATGTAGATGCGGCATCGATGATCTTCTCCCATTGGACGTCCTTGAGTTTATTTGCGAGCTTCGCAAGACTTGACGCGGTCTTAATTAAAACATCTCTCCCACCACGCCTCTCAGTTCGGTCAGCCCAGTTCGACTTCGAGAAATATCCAGTAGGGCCACCAGGAACATTCTTGACCCCACTCTTCCAGTATAAAAGAGCACGCTCATCCTATAATATGTAAGAAACCAGTATAAATCAAATGTGAGCACTCAACTGCTTGTAGCGCAAGAATGAGAGCCCCAATTGGTCGAAGCTTCGAACGCTGAGCAGGTTTGATTCCTGAGATTGCCGAAAAGTGGGTTGCAAAAGTGGAAGTGACAAGATATGATTGGAAGATGCCCTAACATTAAGTTAGTCCATGCACAAAGACCTTAGAAAGGAAGCATACAACTGGGGTCTTATTCTCCTCATACTCCTTGTAATAAAACGGACGGCATTTATAATCCGTACCAAGCATCCACTCAACATATGTAGCACGGTCATCAGGATCGTAGATTTTAAGCTCGGTGAAGATATTCTCAAGCTGCGTCATGGCGGTGGTAGCAAACTTGTTGCGCCACTCGGCGAGGCGATCGTCAGCCTGGGTTATTGCTGAATCAGGACAGAATACACAGTTGATAGAATATTAAATTAAACTCACCAGTTTCGAAATCACCCAAACGAGGTCATCGGAAAGCTGAGAATTTTCCTGAAAGGTCGAACTCCAGATGTAACGTATCTCCGTCTCAGAGAGATGCTCCCAAGGATCTGATTCTCCAGCCATCTGACGAAGGTGAGGGACAAATTGCTTGCGGAATGTGTCCCGATAAGCTGCCGGCAGATTATTCATGGTTATGTCTTCTCTTTTGTTTGGAAGGCTGGTTTGACCGCGTGCCAATGAAGACGAAATAGTGTCTTGAGGGATAATCTTGGTGAGCGGCCGCATTGGTTAATTTTCAGAAAAGTACGCGGCAGATTTAAGAAAATACTTTCCGTAGTATCCCCTACACCAAATCCAAATGGCTTGGCTTTAAACTTCGTTAAAGCATCCCTTTCCTTTGTGTCATCACCATCAATAAATCCCCCCAGTAGTTCCTTCGAGTCTTCCTCATCTGCAGCCACTGGTTCCGTTTTGACAGTCACGGCACCGACTTTGGAAGACCAGTTGGGGTTCAGTCCTTCAAGCTTGAAGGACTTGCCTTTCTTTTTAACAGGCCTGTTGCGAATGGGAGGGGTTTGCAGAAACAGAGTAAGCCGACGATGCGACATGATAGCTTGTGTGGGAAACTTACCCATCAATGACTTGATCAACAAACTTTCGCTTTTCCGGTCCGGTGGGTGCTATCTGATCGATGATCTGATCCTCAGTGTTTCGTTTATCTGTCACAGAGTGTCGCAGGGCAGTCTTATCGCCCCTGGCCTTCTTCTTCTTCTGCACACCGTCGTTCTCTTTCTCTTCCCCTTCAGCCTTTGGTGCGTCAGTATCAGTATCCGTCTTGGTTGGAGTTACAACACTCAACTTGAACTTTGATCAGATCCGTTGTGGCCCCAAGTGCTCCTGTTTCATCCGGAACGACATCCAAGTTCCCACCCGCTAATTCTTCTGTGGGTGCATCAGCCATTAGATAAACCTTTCGCATTCAAAACACACCTTTAGCTGATGCTTTGGAATTTGCAGGTTTTTTGGATTGCCTGGCGACTTTCTTTTTGTTGTTGACAGGCGGGTGGTTTGCTTCAAGGTTAGCTTGCCTGTCCTCTTCGTGCATTGTGTCCTCCAGCTTGGATATGGCCTGGATGCCATTAAGGCGAGCAGTTTCTTTATCTTTTTTCACCTGTTCTTTTGCTTCTTTTTCGGCCTGGACAACTGAGTGTGACCTTCGTGCTCTAGGCTTGTCTGGGAGTCCAGGGATAGTCGCTCGGTCTGGCCTTAGTCGCATCTGAAGTACTGGGGGCAGGGAAGACGAGATTTTGGGCATATTGTTGAGTGAGGACGAAGCAAAAAAAAAGTTGCGTAACAGTTGTGGTACAAGTTTGTGTCAATAATTGTGCTAAGTTTGCCGTCTTGTCTCAGCCACTTCAAGTTCAAATTTCCCCCTGCCGGCCTGCCCAAGCTCCAAGTTGTTACTACATTCCTTTGGCATTTTACTCGAATCATGATACCTCGACGGTCATTTAAAGCCGCTTCATTTCATTGTCCTACACCTGGTTGTCGAAAAACATGCAAGACTGCTGGTGGACTGAGATGACACATTGACGCTGTACATAATGCCCATCGTGTTCATGGCTACCAGCAGCCGCCCACCCCACCTTCTCAGTCTCCTTCGCCTCCTCAGTCTCCTTCACCTCCTCCTTGTCATGTTCAAGAATCAATACCACCACCCAATGGCCATGATGGCCTTCACATTCAACGTCACCCACTTGCGGATGGTACTCCTTGTGACATCCATGGCAACGATCTTCCTCCAAATGCTCCTCCCCCAGTTCTAAATGAGCGTGCAGCCAATGACTACACACCCTTTGCCAGTCAAGCTGAGTTTGAGTTTGCCGAGTTCCTCTTTACCGAAGAGCAGATGTCGGGCCAAAAGATTAATAAACTGTTAAATTTACTTGCAGCCCTTTATCCTGATACCGACCCTCCATTTGCCGATGAGCAAGAACTATATTCAATCATTGACGCGATACCGGAGGGAGATATACCTTGGGAATCGTTTTCTGTTGCGTACAATGGTGAAATTCCTAACGACGGAGAAGTTCCAACGTGGAAGACAGAAAGCTATACTGTCTGGTATCGGAATCCACTTCGCGTGATGGAGCAACAGATTGCGAACCCAGAATTCGCAGGAGAGCTTGATTTTGCTCCGAAGCAGATCTTCGATGGTAATAAGCGCCAGTGTACAGACCTGATGTCTGGAAATTGGGCTTGGGAGCAAGCTGTACGTTCTCTATTCACACATTGTGCCTTATTCAAGTTCGTGATGTCTGCACAACAGGATAAAATCACAGCAGACGAACAAAACCACGGCGTGATGTTCGCGCCTGTCATCCTTGGCAGTGACAAAATGACAGTTTCAGTAGCGACAGGACACACTGAGTACCATCCTCTTTACGCCTCGATAGGAAATGTTTCCAACAATGTGCGTCGTGCTCATCGCAACGCACTTTCTGTAGTTGGTTTTCTAGCAATACCCAAAAGTACTACTTTTTTTTGTGACACTTACGAAATCTCACTTTGCAATTCCAGCTTCGCAAGAATATCAAGATGATGCCGACTTTCGCAAATTCCGCCGTCAGCTATTTCACAGTTCCCTCCACCACATCCTCCTGCCGCTCAAACCACACATGTCGGTACCTCGTATTACACAATGCGCTGACAGGCACTTCCGACGCGTTATCTATGGACTTGGCCCTTATATTGCGGACTACCAGGAACAAGCCCTATTAGCATGCATAGTTAACGGCTGGTGCCCGCGGTGAGTTTCCCTTCAACTCTTTACAATTTACCTAAATCTTCATATTAGCTGCACAGCGCTTCGCACTGACCTTGATGCCATGCCAGCCGGACGACGTTCACATGAACATACCGCTACACTACTTGAAAACTGGAGTTTGAAGGAACTGTGGGATAACTATGGAATCGTTGGGGATCTTATTGTATGTTTACCAGAGCTTAGTTACTGTGACATGTAATGTTGATATTTTATACAGCCCTTTACAACAGGGTTTCCTCGAGCCGATATACATGAACTTTTATCTCCCGACTTACTTCATCAAGTTATCAAGGGCGTTTTCAAAGATCACCTCGTTGACTGGGTAGTAAGCTACATTGAAATTTCCCATCCTGCAGCGGAGGCTGCCCGAATCTTGGCTGACATTGATAGACAGCACGTCCAAATTCTGATTGGGAGCATCAGCTTGCTCATTTGAAGGTTTAGAATTGCCGCTGCACCATCATTTCCAGGCCTACGTCGATTTCCTCAAGGTCGCGGCTTCAAACAATGGACGGGGGATGATTCAAAGGCTTTAATGAAGGTGCACTAGCTTTGACACAGTATATATCACTATCTAATTCAATTAGGTGTTTCTCCCAGCAATTGTCGGTCACGTTCCAGACCAAATGGTTCGGGCCATTAGCTCATTCAACGAATTCTGTTATCTTGTACACCGGTCCATAATCAGTGAAGATACCTTGGTTGAAATTGACAACGCTCTTGCTCGTTTCCACCGCGAACGTGAAATATTTCGTGATGTTGGCGTACGAGATGACTTTTCTCTACCCCGCCAACACTCTCTCCGTCACTATCGCCGCCTCATCCAGGCGTTTGGTGCTCCCAATGGCCTCTGTTCGTCCATCACAGAGAATAGGCACATCAAGGCAGTAAAGGAGCCATGGCGGCGGTCAAGCAAACATAATGCACTGGGACAAATGCTGATCACAATTCAACGGATAGAGAAGCTTGCTGCTGCACGAGTGGAGTACACTGCTCACGGGATGATGCACGGCCCAGGTCCCCCTCAACCTCAGCCGGTTGCGCTCCCAGAGCCTGACAATGTTGTCTTGGAGCAGTATGACAATGCCCCTGATTTGGATGACGGCAATCACGATGATGAGCGAGCTGATCTGGGTGCCGCTGATGGTGCAAAAGGTCTCGGAGAAGTAAAACTGGCGAAATGCCATGGTATGTGCTACATTTCTGCCGCATCTATGAATATTCTAACCAGACAGATAGCACGAAAGTATCCAAGGAATGTCAAGGAGCTCGGCAATTTCATCTCACGTCCGGAACTTCAAGAACTCATTGAACGCTTTCTATATGACCAATTACACCCTGATTCTGAAATCGCAGGCTCAGATGTTACATTGGATCAGTGCCCCAATTTTTCGGGGTCTGTTTATGTGTACCACTCAGCCGTTGCAACATTTTTTGCCCCCAGTGATTTGTCTGGCATTGGAGGCATGCACCGCGAGAGAATTCGTGCAGTTCCCTCATGGCGTCATGGTCCGCCACGCTATGACTGTGTTGTCGTTGAGCATGACCCACTCCGGGATGGCTTCCAGGGCCTACACGCAGCCCATGTTTTTCTGTTTTTCTCCTTCGCTTATCTTTCTATCCGTTATCCATGTGCCTTGATTCAATGGTTTTCGCAGGTTGGTGAGGATCCTTGTGATAATACTGGAATGTGGGTCGTCAAACCGGATACCACTTACCGAGCAGCTGTTGTCCACCTTGATTCTGTCCTCCGTGGTGTACACCTAATAGGCGTCGCGGGAAACGAGTTTCTCCCCAAATCTTTTACATTTCACGACACTCTGGATGCTTTTCAAGCTTTCTATGTCAATAAATTCGCTGACCATCACTCCCATGAAATTTTATTTTAATTATACAGGCTCGATGACCTCATCTGGCCCTACATTCACGAAACCTTAGCTCCTTCTCATCGGTGAGGACTACCGCGCTTGTGTCAACTCGGAGATCATCTCAAACTTGTCAAAAGCTGCAGACGTGCCAGTGGCGCACATGATATTCATGCCACCAGACATTGACCACGCGGACGAGTACATGCGTTCTCAGTTGTGGCCGCCGGTCTTGGTATCCCTCCCTCCTTCCACTCCTAAAAGTCATGTTCTGTTTGAAAAAGTCATGGATGTTGTCGTGCCAGTGAGGCTGGAGCAGGAGGAGGTGAGAGCCATCGCAGAGAAGAACCGCAAATATACAGAAGAGGGCAAGGCTAACATGGATCTTGACAGGATGCCAAGATCAAAGACGTTGCAAGAGAGCTAGCGGCCGCCAAAGAACTTGTAGGCCAACAATGATGTACCGTCTACCGCAAAGTGTGAACGCCGGTGGGACATGTCAGAACCAACGGACGAAAATGCAGACCCCAACTAACGTAACATGTGCGAATGGTCCAAGGCAGTAGACCCAGTCGTTTTGGTTAACCCAATCGCAGATATAGTTGCAAAAGGTAGGTACACATAGCGCAGTTGCTTGCTGGGGGGGTAGGTTAACCCAAAAGACAGCACTTGCTGGGGAAATGTGGTGTGGTAGGTTGACCCAGGTACAGCTCTTGCTGGTCAAGGCTGGCTGGTTGGGTCAACCTGGTGTCAGCTCTGCCATGGAGTCGGTTAACCCAGGGCAGCTATTCCAGGATGGTTGGGTTGACCCAGGCCCAGCTGTTCAAGCCATGTGGGTTGACCTGGCTGCAGTTATTGTTGCAGCACTGGGTTGACCCCAGTCCAGCTCTTGCTGCAGGCTGGGGTTGACCTAGATGCAGCTGTTGCTGCAGAACTGGGTTGACTAGGGCCCAGCACTTGCTGGAGGGTGGGGTGACTGGGGTCCAGCGATTGCTGCAGCACTGGGTTGACCTGGCCCCAGCTCTTGCTGCAGCACCGGGTCAACCAAGGGCCAGTTATTGCTGCAGCATGGGGTTGACCTGGCCCCAGCTCTTGCTGCAGCACCGGGTCAACCAAGGGCCAGTTATTGCTGCAGCATGGGGTTGACCTGGTCCCAGCTCTTGCTGCAGCACAGGGTCAACCTGGGCCCAGCTATTGCTGCAGCATTGGGTTGACCTGGGCCCAGCTATTGTTGCAGCACTGGGTTGACCCGGGTCCAGCACCTGCTGCAGGGCTTGGGTTGACCAGGATCAGCTATTGCTGCAGCACCAGGTCGACCTGGGCCCAGGTATTGCTGCAGCATTGGGCTGACCCGGGTCCAGCACCTGCAGGGCTTGGGTTGACCAGGATCCAGCTGTTGCTGCACCACCAGGTCGACCTGGGCCCAGCTATTGCTGCCGCATTGGGTTGACCTGGGCCAGATATTGCTGCAGCATTGGGTCGACCTGGTCCCAGCTCTTGCTGCAGCATTGGGTTGACCTGGCCCCAGCTCTGGCTGCAGAACCGGGTCAACCCAGGGCCAGCTATTGCTGCAGCATTGGGTTGACCTGGTCCCAGCTCTTTCCGCAGCACTGGGTCGACCTGGGCCCAGCTCTTGCTGCAGCATTGGGTTGACCTGGGCCAGATATTGCTGCAGCATTGGGTCGACCTGGTCCCAGCTCTTGCTGCAGCATTGGGTTGACCTGGCCCCAGCTCTGGCTGCAGAACCGGGTCAACCCAGGGCCAGCTATTGCTGCAGCATTGGGTTGACCTGGTCCCAGCTCTTTCCGCAGCACTGGGTCGACCTGGGCCCAGCTCTTGCTGCAGCATTGGGTCAACCCAGGTCCAGCTCTTGTTGCAGCATTGGGTCAACCCAGGTCCAGCACCTGCTGCAGGGCTTGGGTTGACCAGGATCCAGCTATTGCTGCAGCACTTGGTTGACCCGGGCCCAGCACTTGCTGCAGGGTAGGTTGACCAGGGTCCAGCTATTGCTGCAGCACTGGGTTGACCCAGGTCCAGCACCTGCTGCAGGGCTTGGGTTGACCGGGAGCCAGCGATTGCTGCAGCACTGGGTTGACCTGGCCCCAGCTCTTGCTGCAGCACCGGGTCAACCCAGGGCCAGTTATTGCTGCAGCATTAGGTGGACCCAGGTCCAGCACCTGCTGCAGGGCTTGGGTTGACCAGGATCCAGCTATTGCTGCAGCACCAGGTCGACCTGGGCCCAGCTATTGCTGCAACATTGGGTCGACCTGGGCCAGCTATTGCTGCAGGATTGGGTTGACCTGGCCCCAGCTCTTGCTGCAGCCCCAGGTCGACCTGGGCCCAGCTATTGCCACAGCATTGGGTTGACCTCAGCCTAGCTATTGCTGCAGCACTGGGTTGACCCAGGTCCAGCACTTGCTGCAGGATAGGTTGCCAGGGGCACAGCTCGTTCTGCACCATTGGGTTGATCCTGGACCCACTGATGGGGCAGGCTTGGGTTCACAAGGGTCTGGCTATTGCTCCAGCACTGCGTTGCCATGCCCAGCTTTTGCTGCAGAAATGGGTTGACCCTGGCCCAGCTCTCCCTGCAGCATTGGGTTGACCAGCGTCCAGCTCTTGCTGCAATGTGGGCTCATGTCGGTCGACAGGCTTGCATCACATCCCACTTTGCCTGCATGTATTTCATGTTCCAAACATTGCCAGAGCCCACACCAGCTCAAGCCAATATTTATTCAGAAACTGCCATATAAAGTAATCAAAATTTTTCAACCTGTACATGACATAAATGTACCACGTAATATAATTTGAATGCACTTATTAAAAACACAGGGAATAGCAAAATTAAAATTTTATTATTTTGACAATGCACAATCTCTTACTTTTACTATCAGTCAGCCATTACAGGAGCTACTTATCCCCAATGACAATCTATGACAAAATCAGAACTTACCCCACTTGGAATATTGTGCTTTTCTATTCAATATTGCTCAATTCTCCATTGGAATCAATATATATAACCTCACTATTACTTAAAATAGACACATAAATTTAATGATTATTTTATCCAAATACCTAATTAAATAGTGAAGGGCAGAAGGCAGGTGAGAGGAAGATAGGTGGGTGTGGAGTGGGAAGACGGTGGGAGTGGGAGTGGGGAGTGGGAGTGGAGAAAGGTGGGAATGGGAGAAGGGGATGGGTGTGGGAGAAGGGGGTGGGAGTGGGAGAAGAGGGAAGGTGGAGGCAGGAGGGAAGGGCAGCAGGGAGAGGGAGAGGGAGATGGAGATGGAGGAGGACTGGGATAGGGAGAGGGAGAGGGAGCAGGGGTGGGATGTACATACCTCTCGCGTTTCCGTCGTCCTCGTCGTCTTCGTCTGCATCTCCGCCGTCCTCGTCCCGTCGTCCTCATCCCGTCGTCCTCGTCCCGTCGTCCTCGTCCCGTCGTCCTCGTCTGCGTCTCCGCCGTCCTCGTCCCCGTCGTCCCCGTCGCTGTCGTACCTGTTCCCGTCGTTCCCGTCCTCGTCGTCATCGTCCTCGTTGTCGTCGTCATCCGCGTCTCCGTCCCCGTCGTCGTCCTCGTCGTCACCTGGATGGTTGTCGTCGTCCCCCGGATGGTCGTCGTCGTCTCCGTCGTCCTGTCGTCCCGTCGCTATCCTTCTCCGCCCCGACGTCCCCTCGCCGGCCGTCTGTGACCTCGTCGACTGTCCTCGTCGTTGCCGTCGTGGTTGTCTCGGCCGTCCGTCCTGGTCGTTGGCGCATCCTCGTACCCGGCCTCGCGGCATCCTCACGGTGGCCGTTTTCGTCGGCTTCCGTTCTGTTTGCTGGCGCGTTGTGTTCTGCTGTTGGGTGTTCGGAATCGCCTGTTTGGCGTGGGGTACCTGCAAAAGGTCAACAATTAGCAAAGAATACCAAAAAGTTAAAATCAGAAATTACCTCGGGTGCTCCTCTGCACCCGTCTCCTGTCGTTGACGCGTTCTTGTTGAAAACGAGTCGATGTTTGAACTCGCGCGGGAAAGCCAACCGGCAGTTGCCGATTTCCCAAACGGGTTCGAGTTGCCAAACATGGAAGTGTCGCTGAAGCTTTTGAATCTTCTAGCATGCACAACAATGCATGCATACCCGAAGTGAGATCCTCAAAAGGTGTAAATATGGTATATCTACCCTCACACCAAAATTTGTATTTTATTCGGCCCTGCATCAAGAGCTATTCACAATTTATTCCATTCCTCTGCCAGAATTGGACCCTTAATGATCTAACTTTGTCTTAAAAATCTGAAATTAATCTAAGGAGTACTTGAATGAGTACTCATTGTGGTACACATAAGTGCCTGATTGTTGGTGGACCAGGACCTTTGTTTCAGCCAAGCAAATGCACAGAATTGTGCATTGTGGCTGACCCATCAACCAAGTCCGAACTTCAAGCTTCAAGTTCAGCTTTACTTTGAACCTTTCATTTCTTGGCTACAACAGATTCTGGGACCACCAAGTGCCAGGCACTGATCATCAATACAATAGATACTTTACATAGTAGTTTCACAATTATTCTCATATTTTTCAGAGCAATATTGGTAAAGTAGCATTTGAAGGGTCCGAAATTGGCAGGGAGGTATCAATGAATCATGGATATCTCTCTATGTATGCCATAATAAAATACAAAATTTGGGGAGGATGTAGTTAGAGGCTAATTCTATCCCTACATGGTCTTAAATGTGCTACACAGTTGTTGTGCTCCATGCAATTACACTGAGAAAAGTAAGATCTTGGTTACATATAAGGCAACTCGCGCCCATTTGGGCAATCGGCAACCTCCGGCGTGGGTTCGCTTACTCCACGATGCGTCCACGAGAACAGCAACAGCAGCAAAATCAAGTAGAAGGTATGTATATTTCTCAAAATTTATTACTATTACTATGCTAGCTAATATTATTGTTTTTATGAAGGACTTTCTCACTGCCGCGCCTGGAATTGACCGCAACACGCATGCCCGCGCCATGTCACCTCAACGCCCAACTGAAGGGCCGAAACGGCGGATGGCAGGCAACGACGAGGACAGAGGCGACGAGGGCACAGACGGCCAGCCGGGGAAGACGACGGGGACGGAGACGGCCAGCGAAGAGACGACAGGACGACGGAGTCGACGACCATCCAGGGATCGACGAGGACGACGACGGGGACGGAGACGGGGACGACGACAACGAGGACGACGTTGGGAACGGGGACAACGGGGACGGGAACGACGGGGACGGCCAGCTAGGGGACGACAGGACGACGCAGACGACGACGACCATCCATCGGACGACGAGGACTACGGCAGATGACGACGACAACGACGACGATGACGACGACGAGAGGAATGACGGGAACGGGAACGACAGGGACCGGAACGGCGTGTACGGGGACAGGGACGGGGACGGGAACGAGGGGGACGAGGACGGCGGAGACGTAGACGAAGACGACGAGGACAACGGGAACGTATGTACAGTCCACTCTCCTCCCTCTCTCCCTGTCCCTCTCCGTCTCCGTCTCCGTCTCCGTCTCTGTCTCCCTCCCTTCCCTGCTGCCTTCCCACCTTCCCTCTTCTCCCACTCCCACTCCACTCCCACTCCCTTCTCCCACTCCCACCTTCCTCCCACTCCACACCCACCTATCTTCCTCTCACCTGCCTTCTGCCCTTCACTATTTAATTAGGTATTTGGATAAAATAATCATTAAATTTATGTCTATTTTAAGTAATAGTGAGGTTATATATATTGATTCCAATGGAGAATTGAGCAATATTGAATAGAAAAGCACAATATTCCAAGTGGGGTAAGTTCTGATTTTGTCATAGATTGTCATTGGGGATAAGTAGCTCCTGTAATGGCTGACTGATAGTAAAAGTAAGAGATTGTGCATTGTCAAAATAATAAAATTTTAATTTTGCTATTCCCTGTGTTTTTAATAAGTGCATTCAAATTATATTACGTGGTACATTTATGTCATGTACAGGTTGAAAAATTTTGATTACTTTATATGGCAGTTTCTGAATAAATATTGGCTTGAGCTGGTGTGGGCTCTGGCAATGTTTGGAACATGAAATACATGCAGGCAAAGTGGGATGTGATGCAAGCCTGTCGACCGACATGAGCCCACATTGCAGCAAGAGCTGGACGCTGGTCAACCCAATGCTGCAGGGAGAGCTGGGCCAGGGTCAACCCATTTCTGCAGCAAAAGCTGGGCATGGCAACGCAGTGCTGGAGCAATAGCCAGACCCTTGTGAACCCAAGCCTGCCCCATCAGTGGGTCCAGGATCAACCCAATGGTGCAGAACGAGCTGTGCCCCTGGCAACCTATCCTGCAGCAAGTGCTGGACCTGGGTCAACCCAGTGCTGCAGCAATAGCTAGGCTGAGGTCAACCCAATGCTGTGGCAATAGCTGGGCCCAGGTCGACCTGGGGCTGCAGCAAGAGCTGGGGCCAGGTCAACCCAATCCTGCAGCAATAGCTGGCCCAGGTCGACCCAATGTTGCAGCAATAGCTGGGCCCAGGTCGACCTGGTGCTGCAGCAATAGCTGGATCCTGGTCAACCCAAGCCCTGCAGCAGGTGCTGGACCTGGGTCCACCTAATGCTGCAGCAATAACTGGCCCTGGGTTGACCCGGTGCTGCAGCAAGAGCTGGGGCCAGGTCAACCCAGTGCTGCAGCAATCGCTGGCTCCCGGTCAACCCAAGCCCTGCAGCAGGTGCTGGACCTGGGTCAACCCAGTGCTGCAGCAATAGCTGGACCCTGGTCAACCTACCCTGCAGCAAGTGCTGGGCCCGGGTCAACCAAGTGCTGCAGCAATAGCTGGATCCTGGTCAACCCAAGCCCTGCAGCAGGTGCTGGACCTGGGTTGACCCAATGCTGCAACAAGAGCTGGACCTGGGTTGACCCAATGCTGCAGCAAGAGCTGGGCCCAGGTCGACCCAGTGCTGCGGAAAGAGCTGGGACCAGGTCAACCCAATGCTGCAGCAATAGCTGGCCCTGGGTTGACCCGGTTCTGCAGCCAGAGCTGGGGCCAGGTCAACCCAATGCTGCAGCAAGAGCTGGGACCAGGTCGACCCAATGCTGCAGCAATATCTGGCCCAGGTCAACCCAATGCGGCAGCAATAGCTGGGCCCAGGTCGACCTGGTGGTGCAGCAACAGCTGGATCCTGGTCAACCCAAGCCCTGCAGGTGCTGGACCCGGGTCAGCCCAATGCTGCAGCAATACCTGGGCCCAGGTCGACCTGGTGCTGCAGCAATAGCTGATCCTGGTCAACCCAAGCCCTGCAGCAGGTGCTGGACCCGGGTCAACCCAGTGCTGCAACAATAGCTGGGCCCAGGTCAACCCAATGCTGCAGCAATAGCTGGGCCCAGGTTGACCCTGTGCTGCAGCAAGAGCTGGGACCAGGTCAACCCCATGCTGCAGCAATAACTGGCCCTTGGTTGACCCGGTGCTGCAGCAAGAGCTGGGGCCAGGTCAACCCCATGCTGCAGCAATAACTGGCCCTTGGTTGACCCGGTGCTGCAGCAAGAGCTGGGGCCAGGTCAACCCAGTGCTGCAGCAATCACTGGACCCCAGTCACCCCACCCTCCAGCAAGTGCTGGGCCCTAGTCAACCCAGTTCTGCAGCAACAGCTGCATCTAGGTCAACCCCAGCCTGCAGCAAGAGCTGGACTGGGGTCAACCCAGTGCTGCAACAATAACTGCAGCCAGGTCAACCCACATGGCTTGAACAGCTGGGCCTGGGTCAACCCAACCATCCTGGAATAGCTGCCCTGGGTTAACCGACTCCATGGCAGAGCTGACACCAGGTTGACCCAACCAGCCAGCCTTGACCAGCAAGAGCTGTACCTGGGTCAACCTACCACACCACATTTCCCCAGCAAGTGCTGTCTTTTGGGTTAACCTACCCCCCCAGCAAGCAACTGCGCTATGTGTACCTACCTTTTGCAACTATATCTGCGATTGGGTTAACCAAAACGACTGGGTCTACTGTCCAAGGAGGCTTTCGACGCCTCTGCCCCAAAGAAACGCCGTTCACGTTGGGATGCCACGCCCGCCGACGTCTGAGACCACCAAGCGTTCTCGCTGCAGCCAATGGCTTCGTAGATGCCTGGCCTAGCGCCCGAACTCCCTACAGAAATCGCAGGCGTTGGCAACCTCGCATTTTTCAAGGCGGAGGAGGACGAGACCGAACTCTCAGTCGAGGAGATGAAGGAGCGCAAGATCATGCGCCTCCTCCTCAAAATAAAGAACGGCACACCCCCTGTGCGCAAAACCGCACTCCGGCAGATCACAGATAAAGCACACGAATTCGGAGCTGGGCCACTTTTTGACAAGATACTGCGGAACGCACACTTGAAGATCAGGAGCGCCATCTTCCCATCAAGGTCATCGACCGCGTACTATACAAGCTCGACGACCTTGTCCGCCCTTATGTTCACAAGATCCTCGTCGTCATCGAACCCCTTCTCATCGATGAGGACTACTACGCTCGCGTTGAGGGCCATGAGATCATCTCGAACTTGTCCAAAGCTGCGGGTCTGGTACACATGATCTCCACAATGCGACCAGATATCGACCACGCAGATGAGTACGTTCGTAATACGACAGCACGTGCATTCTCGGTCGTGGCCTCCGCTCTCGGCATCCCTTCGCTCCTCCCATTCCTCAAGGCCGTGTGCCGCTCGAAAAAGTCGTGGCAGGCGCGGTACACCGGCATTCGCATCGTCCAGCAAATTGCAATCATGATGGGCTGTGCTGTACTGCCACACCTTCGCAACCTCGTTGACTGCATTGCGCATGGTCTGTCTGACGAGCAGCAGAAGGTACGCACGATGACCGCCCTGGGGCTAGCTGCGCTCGACTAGGCGGCAGCTCCGTATGGCATTGAGTCATTTGATAATGTACTGCAACCCCTATGGATTGGCACACGTCTTCACTGAGGGAAGGGGCTAGCTGCGTTCTTAAAGGCTATGGGGTTCATTATCCCTCTAATGGACCCCGAGTACGCGTTCTACTACACCAAGGTCATTGTCATCCTCATCCGTGAGTTCAAGACGTCAGATGAAGAGATGAAGAAGATCATTCTCAAGGTAGTGAAGCAGTGCGCGGCCACCGAAGGTGTGACGCCTGTGTACATCAAGCATGACATCCTCCCCGACTTCTTTAAGGCGTTTTTGGTACGACGCTTGGCGCTGGACCGGTGAAACTACCGGCAGGTCGTTGAGACAACCGTGGAGCTCGCACAGAAAGCCGGCGTGTCAGAGATCGTGGCGCGTATTGTCAACGAGCTGAAAGATGAGGCAGAACCATATAGGAAGATGGTGATGGAGACTATCACAAAGGTGGTGGCGACGTTGGGTGCGCCAGATATTGACGAGAGGTTAGAAGTTAGGCTTGTGGACGGTATCATCTACTCATTCCAGGAGCAGACCACCGAAGACCAGGTGATGTTGGATGAATTTGGGACCGTTGTGAATGCTCTTGAGCTGCTCGATCTTCTCAAGGCACATAAAAAGGGTATTCGGCGAGCTGCGGTGAATTCTTTCGGGTACATCGCCAAAAGTCTTGGCCCACAAGACGTCCTGTCGGTACTATTGACAAATTTACGCGTCCAGGAGCGACAGAGTTGGGTGTGTAGCACTGTCGCAATTGCGATCGTGGCGGAAACTTGTGGTCGTGAGTTTCGTTTGCCCCTCAGAGGTGACGAGTTGATCATTGTTCAATATAGCCTTCACCTGTATTCCCGCCATCTTGAACGAATACTGCACGGCGGAGCTGAATGTCCGCACAGGTTGCCTCAAGGCACTTTCTTTCGTTTTTGAATACGTTGGACCGCAATCGGCATATTACTGCGACTCAGTTGTCACCATGCTGGAAGATGCTCTTACCGATCGTGATCTTGTTCATCGGCAGACTGCAAGTACCATCGTCAAACATCTCGCATTGGGCGTGCCGGCTTGGGTTGCGAAGACTCCATGCTACATCTAATGAACCTCGTGTGGCCGAACTGCTTCGAGACATCGCCACACGTCATTGGCGCCGTGATGGACGCGATCGAAGTGATGCGGGTCACGTTGGGCCCAGGCGTATTGTTGAGTTATGTGTTGCAAGGCCTGTTCCACCCGGCGAGGAAACTTGAAGTTCGTGAGGTGCGTCACTTTTTGACATTACGAATTCAATTTGCATGGTTCTAACGTACTTTGGATTTGTAGGACTGGCATGTTATAACGCGCTGGTCCCTTTCTACCCTGACCTAAGTGAACTCAGCGAGGGCCAAAACGTGTACAATAAGCACCCACTACTACAGTCCAAGTCTTTATTTAGGCCTCCGTGAGTTCTTACAACTTCTTATTTTTCGTGGTAGAATGTCACTTGTTAACTTATTTGCTTGTAGAACTATAAGTAATTTGAAGAGATCTACTACTACTACTAGTAGTAGTACTAGTAACTATCGGCTAACATCGCTTACAAGTAGCCAAGTTGCAAAGGTGAATAAAAGTAGCTATAAAAGCTTTAAAAAACGAGAGAAAAAGCCCAAGTAGTCCAAAAAAAGGCTAAGTTGCTAAAAGTGTCAAAAAAGGGATGTGTAAATTTACTGATGCACCTGGGCTCTATGTAGCATCACATAGCTTTGCAGGCTACCTGCAAAACACACCAATTATATATTATATATATTCCTTATTTATTACTTAGGATGCCATTTCGTTATGATAAAAAGAATTGTATTGAAAACCTGTATACAATACTATACATCTGGATGTGCTAATGGTTTCTCTCCCGCTCTCCCATCCCACACTGTCACCACACCCCCACCACATTCACTGCCACCCTGCTCTCACCCGCCAGAGCAAGCCAGAGCATGAATGCAAGGTGTTTGATGGGAGAGATGGGTTCTCTTCTTCCCACGACCCAGTCCCATCATCCACTTCATCCTCCTTGGCATCGCTCATCACACCTCTCTTCCCAGTGCCTTTTTCCCTTGCTCAATGAGCATGGTCAGTTTATCGCCAATCCAGTCCATCTATACACAGGCAACACCAGCCAGACATGAGCACAATGGAATGTTTGTAGCTCAAAGGCAGGAATTAACACACCTGGTCTTTGACGGCTGGACCTTCCTCTGAATGGTCGGGGTTTCCAGAGTCGAACTCGGGTTGAGTAGGTGAGCGGGGAGGGGGTGTGTAGGTTTGGGCATGGATACGTGGTCAGCGATGGTGGACGATGACGTGCTTCGAGGAGCCAGGGGAATGACGGGGTTTGCAGCTGTGTGGTGTGGAAGGGGTGACACAGATACTCTGTGGCTGTGACATGAAAGTTAGATGGATAGGGGTGAAGGATAAGGGGGGACATGTGTCCATTCTCGTTGGTAAGGAGGTGGCAGGGCGATTTGTTCAGGTTGTTTGCCGCTACCTCTCCAACTGCGGTAAGCGTGAGATTTGGCTTGGGTCTGGGTTGAAAGGAGAGGAAAGGTTGCTCACAGGCAATAGACAGTCAGACCGACTGTGGTGCCCACAAGACAGGTGCTGAGCGTGGTGGAGACGATTGAGCCAGCGAGCATGCGACGGCATTTTGGAGGTGGCAGTTCTATATGGAGGCAAATCAAGAGATGAGTAGACATGGATTCAAAAGGAGTGTATGAGATAGGGCTGGGAGCTGGGAGAAAGGATGGAAATGAAAAAAAACAAATGGATCCACAGGTTTATATATATGCCCCATGGAGCAAGTTCCGCTATTCCATCCTGCAAGCATGTGGTTCCTGGGCCATCACTGAAGCAGCGGCAGCCATTGTGCAGTGTCTGTTTTGCAGCATTGTTTCCTCCAGGCAAAGAAAGAGAATTAATGAAAGCGCACGAGAACACTGCTGACCCAGATCGATGCCCTGGTACTCGTGCTCGCTTTCTGCCAGCGATGAAGCCATCAAGTCTGTGTGCATTGCGTGCGGGGTGTTGAGATAGCCCATGGTCGATGCGATGGTTGTGGATTGACTGGGTTCAATGGAGGAAGGTTGCCACCACCACTTTCTTGAGTGCGGAATGGGGGAAGTGGGTGAAGGACATCTCTGGCAAGTGGGCCTGGAACTGGCTGTGGGAGACTTTGATGGTGGCACTGGCTGAGCCAGTTTAGCAGTCGCGAGTGAAGCAAATGGGTTTGGAAGACCGGGCACGATCAGTTTGAATGTAAAGGAGAACAGAATTCCAGCTGGTATCGCCACCACCGGTGCTTTGCAGGTGCTGGTGCCAGTGTCCACATTTGGCGCTGGTACTGGTGCTGGTGTTGGTGCTGGTGCCGGTGTCCACATTGGCGCTGGTGTCAATGTCGGTGCTGGTGTCGGTGCTGCTGCTGGTGCCAGGGTTGCCACTGGTGGTGGTACTGGCATCAATGCTGGTGTGACATAGATGATAGTGGAGCTGTGGGTGGGGGTGTAGGCAATGCCTGGGCTGATGATCAGGAGCACACTTCTGCAGCTGTTGCACTGGAGGGCAAGAACATCCCAAATACCACATTGGCAGCTGACGACAGGAGTGGTACAGTTGATCCAGAGCACGAGGAGGATGAGGAGTTGGTGGCAGCCTTCTATGTGATTGTCCAGCTGTCAGGTGATAAGGTTTGAGGTACATGTAGCACTGTATTTTGTAGTAAACTAGTGCTAGTTGCCATGCGCCACATCTATGTGGCAAAAACAAAGGGTGTGCTTGATGTTGTAAATGATGAGCATGCAAAGGTGGCAGCCATGTCCCGATATGGAAACAGTGAGCAATGGGTGGCCATGTCCCAATGCAGAAACAGTGAGCGTGCACCGCCACGGTTGACGGGTGACGCGGTGACAGATTGGGATGTGTGCAACAGTGACCAAATAGCTTGATATGGCAATGTATTAGGGAGCTTAGATATACTTCAAGTCCCTTGAACATCAGCAAAACCTGATTTTAGGTTATAGCAAATCGAAATATCCATAATGGTCATAGCACTACCATAGCACTTATAGCAACAAGGCACCCTACATAGCACTCCATAGCACTACGTAGAATAGCATCTTCACTATATAGTTCTAGTCTACATGGCCCCGCTACCCCAATAGATACATCTGAGTGAACTTGAGCAAATTTCTCTTAAGTCCTGACTTTGCAGCTGTTTGTCCACGGTTCATTTTCCTCCACCACCACACACTCACATCTTCCCAATATCTCTCGCTTCACCTGCTTGAACGAAATGTCGTGCATAAATCCCGTTTATTTATTTATTGTGCATGGTCTCCTCACCGACTCAAACAGCGACCACAATCACTCGCTGTCCACCTGTCGAATCCAACGGTGACTGCATTCCTCAGCTGGATGGGAATGTCCTCTGCTTCATCCCTCGCTCACTTTAACTCAGATTTGTTCATTGACACCGTCAAGATCGATCCCCAGTATGCACACACTCTCGGTCTTGCCCAAGGTGACACAGTTAGTGCACATCCTGCCAGTCATGCCTGTCTTCTTCCACTCACTCTCAGCCAGGTCGAAATTGGTCTCCTTCACGACCTCCCTTTCACAACTTCCATCGTGACAGAACCCCTTACATCCGTACCCACACCTGTCGGTAGGTGTCTCCCTCCTATGCTCTCACTTTCCTTCTTGCTCTGTCCCCTCTCTCACCAGTGCCAGCACGGATACCAGCACTAGGCACCATCCCCAGCAACACACCAGTGCCAGCATCAATGCTGGCACCAGCACCAGTGGCAATGGCAGTGCCACCATGGGCACCAGCACCAGCACCAGCACCGGCACTGGAACCAACAGCAGTGCTGGCACCCTGCCAGTGTGCTGGTGCTGGTGCCTGTGCTGGTGCCCATGCCAGCATGAGCTGTTGCATTGGTGCTGGCTCACACTCAGAGGGGGGAGTGTGTGGCTGCTGCTGCACAGCAGCATTTTGACTTACCCCTGGCAGAATGCTACCACTGAAACCAACCAGACGAGAGATCTCACGGAAGTGGCACATGTGCGCTGCATTGAAGTGGCCACGCTGTCATGACCCCAAATGGTTTTGGGTGTAATTGGACTTAAATATTTAAATGCAAGACTATGGATGCACACCTACACTCATTAGTACCCATTCTATGCCTTTCCACATTACACATGCTAGTGAACAGACACAAATAGCGTATATGCTTATCTTTATATCATTTATTATGGCTTCAACTAGCAATACCCAGACCTAGCCATTTATGTATGGTGCACAGAGGCACATCCCCCACTCATTAGTATTTATTATATATTTCTCTGTATTGCACATGCAAGGAGACAAGCCCAACTAGCATTCTTACCTATATTAGCAGTAATGGATTGATTACAAATCTTGTTTACTTGTATTGATCAAAAGTGGCTCAGGATAAGATGTGAACAAGAGGATGATAAGATAGTGATAAGATAGGATGCATCAGAGAGTGATAGTGATAGTTTGCTTACATAAAGACAATGGAGGTCTATTGTTCTGATCAGTCTATTGTTCTAAACAGTCCAAATGGAGATAGAGCCCATTGTTCACAGCCTCTTTGATGCCATCCATTGTTCTCATGACTCAGTCCCATTGTTCTCACTTTCCCATTGTTCTCAGTCCCCCATTGTTCTCCAACAGTATGAATAGGGCTCCCAAATTCCAGTAGTCAGTAGGATTCCCCCCCTCACCAATCAGTAGTCAGTCTTAGTCTGGGTTCACACAGTGTGATCCCTCATTCTATTAGTACTAGTAGTCACTCATTGTAGTAGCTAGTGCTTGTAATCCAGTCCAGTGCACTCTCATTCTATCATTCTCTGAGTTCCCCTTGTCAATTAAGGAGAATTCACTCAGTTCACTCAGTCCAATCAGTTCATTAGTCAGCTAGATACATTTCTAAGGTTAAGGTTTCATCCTAAACAAAATAGAGTATTCAAAAGGTATTAAAGATATCCCTGAACTAGTAGCCAATGTGTGTTTGAAGCTTCGGATTTGAGTCAGACATTATAATACCCAGAGATAATCTTGATTGAATAGGCCCTGTAACCAAAACAATTCATATTAAATTGGTGAATATTGCTATCAGTATTCATTAATCCACATTTTATATTCCAGTAGTGAATATATAGTATTTCCAGTACATCACACTTATCAACCATCATCCACACCCACTCAAAGTCTCACTTCTTAATTGAAGAGACCTCACTATTACATTCTATTGACTCATACAATACATATACCTACAAACCCCTTCCTGATAGGTTGTTTAGATATTAGAAACCCATGAACAACAAGAAGGTACCTGAACAAAGTCAACTCCAGTAATTCTTGGTGAAACAAACATTCACATAACAACGCTCCATCCGATGCAGGACAATCTGGTGGGCCAGACCAGCATCCACCTCCTGACATTCTGCTTCCTTTCACTTATAGAAAAGGTCCTCGTCCTGGATGTAGGTAACTACTCGAGGGATCTCACGATTGAGATTTGCAATCTCCTCCCGAGCACGCAGTATCTTGAAGTACTGATCCATCACAATGCAACCAGCAAGCCTTGCCCAGGGATGCTCCCGCACATCTTGCCAAGTGCTGTGTAGGAGATTGAAGTCAACCAGGAAGGCATACTCGACTACCTCATTCCAACTGAGTTCTTGGTGGGGTGGGGTCAGGGCTTGTGCAGCCATGTTGTATCGGTCAAGAGCTGTCCATATGGCTTGAGATTGAGCTTGAAGTGCCTTTGCAATGTGTGTTCATAGCTTATAACCTACAACAGAAGTTTGAGAGAAGCAGGGAGGTGTGAACTCAGCCACTCACCAGTCTGCGACATGTTCATTTTTGTGAGCTCAAACATCCTCGCCACTATAAAACCCTCCAAGGCATCCAGTGACTGCTGGTATTGACACATTAATACCAGCTTAGCTGTGCAGATCCAGTCGGGACCATCCAGCACCCAGCGTTGGGGAATGTCCAACTTCATCTCAAGGTCTTGGCCAACCAGCAAGGTCTGGTCTGGAGCCTCAAGTGCATGGCATTGTTGAGTCTTGGAAGACTGTGTCATGTCGCGGTTAGGCATTGTGTCAGGGGTTGTGTGAATCCAGACCTGATGTGCAGCCTCCAGAGTGACTTTGTAATTGGAGAACAACAATTAGTAAGTACCCTCTCAAAGGCAAGGAGGGGGTGAGCTTACTCAGCTGCATACAGTTTCATCAGCTTCAGGTAATACTCCATCTCCATCATCTCCATGACAGGCTCTTTCACTAGGCCTTTCAAGTAGGCACACTCTTCCTCTAACCAGAGCTCGAATGTTTTTGGATCTGTGATCCCTTGGTCCTGCATCGCCTTTGCAAGTGCAGTCTTGCCCTTGAGAATGTCGAGTACTTGGATGTAGTTGTTGAGGAGGAAGGTGCTAAGGTTGGCATAGGCATCAAAGACATTGGCATGCTTGCAGTAGGTAGAAAGAGCCTGATGGCGATGAAAGATACTGGCATAATGCACAGCTGGGGCAAGCTCGTTTGAATGGGAGAACCAGTGCTCACACCCTTCCAAGTCTTCCAAGCCCACCCCCTTGATGTATGTAGCAAGGTTACTGAGCTGGCAGAGCCGATTGTGAGCATGCCTGTGGAAAGCACCAACCAAACACTTGTGTGAGTTGGCACGAGCCAAGGGCCCAAGAGCGCTGTGATCAAGGGTGGTGCCAAACTTGCAGCTGATGTCGTAACCACCACCAAGGTTTGGGCCGAAGACATGGAGTAGGTGTTCGACAATGGCAAGAGGGTACTTTGCCCTGATGTACATTAGCCTTGGCTGAGATCAATGGTAGACAAGACAAACTTACAGTTCACCACTGTGCACCATGTCTGCAATGATGAGAACAAACCCATGCTGGCAAAGGGCCAGGAATATGCCAGTCTCGTTGAAGATTCCCCACATTTTCGCAGTGATATCATCCATCATATTCTTCCACTGCTCAACGCAGGGATTAAACTCTCCACCCTCCTGTTGTGAAGCCATGATTAGATTGTATTTCCAAATAATTGGATCAACTTACCTCACCATCTAGGGCAAGTATCTCCTCCAATCTTTGCTTGGACCATTTATCCACCTTTTCCCTTGCCAGGAAATAGTCACCACCCCCCTGTCAAGAGTCAATGCTCTCACATGACAGCCCAACAACTGGAACTTCACCTTCCACTCCGGCTGGCAGCGCTGCTTGACACAAAATGCGCTTTGGAGAATCGTTGCCATCTATTGTGTAGAGCAGGTCAAACATGAGCTTTGCTTCTCCCTCGAGTTTGTAGGTACAAGCCGGGCATGCATGTTTAATCCGCCAGTCAGGAACATCCCACTCCAAGGCCACATGGACACGCTTATCCACAATGGCAAGGATATCAAGGTAGAGGTCAAAGCATATTGAGAACTGTCATGAGAGGTGCCATTGGAATGGAATCTGTATGACAGGCTTCAGTGTCAGTGGATTTGATGTTGTCAGATGCTTACCCCATGAAAATCACAGAGGGCTTTCACCCAAGGCTGAAGCATGAGCCGGGGGCAGCAAAGATGGGCAAGCCGGTATGGCGTTCTGGATGGTAGCGAGCATATGGATGTTAGTCATGCAGGTGGGGAGTTTCAGACAGTCCTCAAAGACATGGAGGGTGACCTACAGGCTGGACAGCAGCGCTGGTAAGTGTTCTCTGGAAATTCTTCACTTGACATCACATTCATGTTCTACACAGTCATCGCCGCATCACAGATCGCCGCACCCGTGCCAATCGTACCAAGCAACTTGTGCAGGCATTCAAACCCCAGATGGACTCCATCGTCGACGCTTATATTACATGGAGTGCAGCCACAGCAGACAAGGGGTTGGAAGGTGGATACGTCCTCCCGTCTGATACAGAGGTTCAAGGGCAATATCCGACATGGGTAAAATAATTCATGGTTTTTTCTTGCTCCCATTGCTGAATCCCTTTTGTAGGTGCATATAACACCTCTATCAATATGATTGCAGCCGACCTTTTCATAGCGAGTGCCTTTGCAAGGCAAGGACTTCTGCCTTGTGCACCTCTAAAACCCACCATAGCTATCTCTATCCATGTGCTGGAACTCTCCATCATAACACAATCATCCAGCTGATCTTCAGGAAGTTCACTCAATGCTGCAAGTTGCACATGCTCAGCTGGGCTCATCTCTAAGACATGGACATGGAAGCATCAGCGAGATGAACAGTATGCAAGGGAAACAATACTGCTGGCCCTGTAATCGACGGCATATCTTGTCATCAGAGGTGTCCTTGCGTTGCCTGAACGCTGTTGCATGCAAGGTTTCTCGGAAAACGACTTGTTGTCCTGAGTTTGCTTCCTGAATGGTTGACTTTGCAAGAGGAAGATGTGGTCTTGTTGCTGCCTGGTCTGTTACTTCCAACCATGATGCACAATGGTTCAGTTTGAAGAAAGCACAACCACATGTCCTTACCTGCAGGATTGTCAAGCAAAGTCATATGTCATTTATTGCTGGAAAGGTTCGTGCATTTACTGACACTATAACACCACATATTTAACACATAGCTACACATCGCTGCCTCAGTACCTGACCTTCTTACTACATGAATATGACACTCCTTGAATCTACTCATACATACTGTGTACCTTTGCGGGCTTTGCTAAGCACTCAGCCTGAGCCAATACCTTGCACTAAACTGAGTAGTGTTGCCGAAGTTCAGTTCGGTGTAGAGGCTCCGGGCCCTCTGGACCCGAATCCTCTTCATATCCCACTTCGTCCTCGTCCATTCCCATTCACGTATCATCGATTCCGCCCGTTTCCGGTCTTTTCCGTCGATTCCGCTCCGGATTCCGCCTCCGGAATCGTTCATACTCAAGATGCGATGTCTCTAACGACCCGGAATCAGTACGTATATAGTTACATATGATATATCTTCGTTTCCCGTTACTTAGTACATAGCACCATTCCCCCTATACTCCGCTCCACCTCTCTACCATCAGTTACAGCCTTCGCTTGTAGTACATAGTTACTACAGCACAGGATCTCTCCCAGTAGTATAAAAGATGTACCCTTATACTACAACATATATATTATCATATCCCACCATATCATATTACATCCTATCATATTGCATCCCTTCAGTTCTATTTCTTAGTCCTCGCTTCGTATCATCTCATTAGTCTTCGTAACTCCACTCCCTACACTTCCCCTCTGATCCAGAACCCCTGGATTCGGGTTGGATTGATTAGACACTACATAGACAATAAACTCCTCTGATCACTTCTTAGCTGATCACCCTTTCCGTAGATTCCCATTCGGGTCTACAACCACACTCGCCGTCACAACTGGAGCCCACCGCGAGGAGTTTATTTCTTTTGTCTTTTCATACCCTCCCCACCGTCGGGTTGGACTTTCATGACGTTTCCCTCTTCTACCCGACTCTAGTTATTTAGTTCCGCTTACGCCTTCGACCTCGACCTCGAACCTCCTCGACCCGACCCGCTTTCCGACCCGCATCCCGATTTAGACATTCCCGATATGACGTACGGATTGATGCCTCTCCGAGGTGATCGTTCAGCCCCGACATTTCATGGTGACGAACACGACCTTCCCCGCTTCTTTGACGAAATTGACATGCTCGGCTCCGACTGTGGACTCACGGACGCTATGAAGATTCGCTACATGCTCCGGTACCTCGATAACGACGATTACGAACTTTGGTCTACCCTACCCGCCGCTTCAGCAAAGGACTTCATTGCTTTCCGACGTGCCGTCTTCGACTTTTATCCCGGTGCTACAAATTCCATCCGGTATACGATCTCGGATCTCGATCAACTTACGCGACGACAATCGGCTTACGGTATAGAGAACAAAGTGGACTTAGGACAATATTTCCGGGATTTCATACGCATTTCCGGTGTCTTGTTTGACAACGGCCGTCTAACGGATAAGCAACAGAACACATACTTCGCCAACGGATTCGACTCAGACCTTCATCTACGTATTGAAGAACGCCTCCATTACCTTCTTCCCGACCATTACCACGACGATCCGTACCCGCTCGATGTTTTCCACGATGCCGCCTTATTCCTACTTTCCGGTTATTGCTCCGTTCCGAAATCCCCTTCCCTTGCCGTTACCATCTCTAGTCCCGATTCCGGTCCCAGTCCCCCACCTGTCATAGCTTTGTCATCTCCGGTCCCGATTCTGACCTCGATCCCGCCCACCGTCGTTCGTTCCGTCGCCCACGTTCATTCCGGTCCTACGTATACTCCGTCCTCTTTATCGCATATTCCATCCCTGTCCATTCCGGTGCCCGTCGAGACCGTCATTTGTTTACAGGTATTGTCGTCCAGTCCCGTGTCGTCCCCGTCCGATCCCATTCCCGATTTATCGATGCCGGTCACCGATTTATCCAATTCATTTCCTATTTCGTCCACGTCGTCTCCGGATTCGACCCCTCCACTTTCCGTCCACGAACTCGTACCGGACCCGCTCCCATTGTCCTTGGACTCTCCAGAAATAGACATTCCGTCCCCGATATCGCCGCCATATTGTCCTCCGTCACCGTCTATTGAGATTCCGTCGACTTTGGTTGAGTATTCCGTACCCGTTCCCATTCCGGACCCCATTCCTCCCCTTTTATCTGATTTCGATTCTGGTCCCGGTTCCGTTATGTCGACCCCTTCGTTCCCGGTTCCCCTCGTTGTTCCCGCTCCCGTATCGTCTCCGGTTCCCTCCTCGCCCACTTGGGGCACTTTGTCGTTTCCGCCCGCTTGGGGCACCCCGTCGTCTTTAGACCCGTCACGTGGCACACCCGTTATATGGGATCGTGTTGGTGTCGGCACTCCGGTTCTCAAATTTTTATTATTCCTCGTTTCTGTTTTCATTCTACTTTGTCATTGCATTCTGGACCTCCGCCCCCTCGACACCTCGCTCGAATATTTGCAAGAAGTTCTCCGCCTCCTCTCGTCGTTCCGCCTCCGACCTTCTTTCAGAAACTCTTGTGGGGATGTAGACCCGTTTCCGTCTCCTATTTTTGCGTTTTCGTCTTCCGTTCCGCTTTCCGTTCACGCTCCCGGCCTCCACTTATTTATATTTTCGTTTCCGTTTATAGTTTTCCTTGTTTCCCGTTTGTTTCGATCCCATTCCGTGTCCGTTGTATTCCGGTCCCGCCCTCCACCTCGACCTCCAGATTCTGGCTTATGTAGTTACCCGTTTCTCCCTTTCCGTTATAGATTTTATTATGTACTCATTTTATTTTTATGTACATTGTCCTGCGGTTCGTTTCCCCTCCTTTTCCGTCCATTTCCCTTCTACTCCCTTCTCCTTTCGTCGAGTTTTGTGTCGATCATGTCGAGTTGGCCAAAGATATGGGCTTGGTTCGCGCGTAGTTGGTTCAGCTCCTTCGTCCAACGGGTTAGCTTCGAATGGACCTCCGCAACATACTCCGAGAGGCCGTCCGCGATCGTCGATATCTCCCTTTGCGTTTCCCTCGCCATCTTGCGTACTGCCCGGACGTGGTCGTTGATTCCGGCTCCGATCCGCGGGTGCTTGAACGGATTTCCTCGTCTCCCTTCGTCCCGCTCCGATTCCGTATCCGGTTCGACGTCGGTCAACGTCCGCTTACTCGTCGACACCTCTCCGGTCCGCAACCTAGGCTTCCTCACGGGCTTTGGTATCTTCTTCGCGACGACCTTTCTCTTCGGACTACCCGCCTTCGCCTTCCCTTTCCTTTCCGCTTTTCCAGATCCGGTGGCCGGTCCCTTCGTCGACAATCCGCAACGTCGTTTAAGTCTTTTGCACCGATCGCACGCGTATCCCTCGATTCCGCGACAAACCGCGTTGGCGGTCACGCACGCATCGCATTGCCGGATCCGGAACGACTGCATATACTACGGATTAGTTAGGCACAACGAATATACGAGTCCGCGAGACATCACTTACCCCCGGAATCTTTCCCTTCGATTCCGCGTCCTCGTTCCCGCTCGCATTCGAGAAATCGTTGCCGCTGTTGTAGTCCCCGTGAACGGTCTCGTCGTCCCGGTTGACCCTCTTATCCCGGTTGAGCTTTTTGTGTTTGATCGCGTTGAGTGCTTGAAGCCGCTCGTATTTTCGTAGTTGTTGGTTGGACCAGGTGTCCTCCTCATCCTCGCTTCCGTGATCGCTGGTTTGTGCAGTCTCCTCCTGGTCCCTTTCCGCGGCTGCATTATCCCTTTTTGCTGCCTCTGCCGCCTTCGCCCTTTCCGCCTCCTCGATCCGCTTCTCCACCTCCGCCCTCCTATTCATCTCCTCTTCGTATTGGCGCGATTCCTCCGCCCGTTGCCGCTCGATCCTTTCCGCCTCCTCAACCCGTTGCCTCCTCCCTTTTCCTCCTGCAACCGTACAGCTTCCCGACGCCTCGCCTCTTTCCGTTCCCGTTCGTAGTCCTCCCAGCTCCGCAACCACTCCTCGACCTCCACCACCATCTCTCCGCCCATCGAGAAATCCTTCGGTTCCGTCACGTCGATTCCGTTGTCCCGGATTTCCATCAAGATTCCTCTGTAGTTCCGCTGCCGGGTATCGTTAGTCCGTGCCGTTTACGGGAACGGGAACTCTTACCATGGCCCGTCGTCGTCTCACCACCCATTGCCGTGCTTCGTTCTCGAATCCGTCGCGTACGATATCGATTCCGGCCGCGTCGACTTCTAGTAACTCAGCTACGGCGCTCTCGAAGTCTTGCCGCGTTTCCGCATCGAGATTGTTGAGGAAATTGTTGTATTCCGTCGACATTTGGTGTTGGTGTTTGTTGGGTTTGTTGGGCTTGTTGAGGATGTTGTCGAGATTGTTGAAGTCGCGTTGAAAAGTTTTCTTGTTTGTATTTGTTGCCCCGTCACGTGACCGTTGTTCCTTTATCCAGCTGTTTCGCTCCACCCTCTTTTAGTAGCTCCGGACCACTGCTTCCCGACGCTTCGATACCCGCCGGCTTCGATCTCGTTCACGTTGTACCATTGTTTCCGCCCGTTTTCGACATCGCCTCCGCTCATTTATTCCCACGACCCCGGTATCTTTGTTATTTCGTATGGATCGACCAGGGATGGTCTCTATCTGAGTCCTGACCGGATGTAGAGGCTCCAGGCCCTCTGGACCCGAATCCTCTTCATATCCCACTTCGTCCTCGTCCATTCCCATTCACGTATCATCGATTTCGCCCGTTTCTGGTCTTTTCCGTCGATTCCGCTCCGGATTCCGCCTCCGGAATCGTTCATACTCAAGATGCGATGTCTCTAACGACCCGGAATCAGTACGTATATAGTTACATATGATATATCTTCGTTTCCCGTTACTTAGTACATAGCACCATTCCCCCTATACTCCGCTCCACCTCTCTACCATCAGTTACAGCCTTCGCTTGTAGTACATAGTTACTACAGCACAGGATCTCTCCCAGTAGTATAAAAGATGTACCCTTATACTACAACATATATATTATCATATCCCACCATATCATATTACATCCTATCGTATTGCATCCCTTCAGTTCTATTTCTTAGTCCTCACTTCGTATCATCTCATTAGTCTTCGTAACTCCACTCCCTACACTTCCCCTCTGATCCAGAACCCCTGGATTCGGGTTGGATTGATTAGACACTACATAGACAATAAACTCCTCTGATCACTTCTTAGCTGATCACCCTTTCCGTAGATTCCCATTCGGGTCTACAACCACACTCGCCGTTGGAGTGGGCAGGGGAGCCCACTCAGGGTGTCATGGGGTGAACATCATGGTATGATAAGCTGAGTCTCTACAAACAAGTGTACTCTACTATGTAATCCTACGAACCGTGGGATCCTATCACGTGACCTCCTACTACATCTACCCCCCTTGAAAAAAACAGTGGCGTCCTCGCCACTGAAGCCTGAAAACCAGAACCAAAACACAGAAAAACTCTCTAGACTCCAACTCACAACTCCAACTCCGTCGAGGTCTTATGAAATGCTGCCAACAGTGGTATGCCCCCCAGTGGACACCACCACCAGCTCAAGATACCACCTGCTGACCAAATCGCCTGTGCTCAGAGTGTAACTCGCGAAAAAACGTAGAAGACTTCGTAGTGAGATGGTGTGGCCTAAGGTGGGGGTGCGAAGATGACGGCCGTGAAACAGATGACTCAGGAATAACATATGGATGCTTGGGGATGGACTTGTGAAGGCATGGAATGGTGGAGACGGGGATCGCAGTGCGTTGAATACGTGGGGACTTAGGGTGACGCGGCCGGTGTTGTGGGGTCTAAAATGGTGGTGTTGTCTCAATTTGGTGAACTCGGGGGAACGGGAAGCTCTGGGACGCTGAACGGGGTTGCGGGGAAGTCGAGGAAATATTTGGAATGGGGGGGAACTCGAAACAACGTGGCCGTTGGGGTGTCTAAAAGGTGCGGGAACGGTGCTCTCGGGGTGACGATAGGGTGCTTGGTGCTTTGCGGCGTGGGACGAGGACTCGGGGAGTTGGGCGAGTGCGTTTGCGTGGGTGGGTGAAGAACCGGGGGTCGACTGACGTCGACGCGGCGGGTCCGTGGGGTGGCCATAAAGGCCGGCATTCGTTCGTTTAGGGTAGCGCGCGTGGACGGGGGCTCCTGGTACGTTGAACGTGGGTTCGTAGGGCTGGTAGGGTGGACTGGGGGTTCTCTTATGCAAAAACGGGGGTCGAACTTTGGTGACGTGGCAAACGCGGGGGCTCTAAATCGGTGGGGGTGGCTTGTGTAGGGCATACATGGGGTACGTGGAGCTCTGGGACGCGGGCCGTTAGCAAGAAGGGCGCATCAAGCGCGCGTGTTGAAGGGCTTGGGTACACGGAAAACGGGGGTTGATCTTTTGATGACGTGGCGCGTCACTGGATGGCCATAAAGGCCGGCTGCGTCCCTTTTGAGGTGACGCGAGTGGACGGGGGGTCTTGGTATGTCGTACGTAGATCCGTGGGGTCGAATAGTTATGTTGCGGGGCTATGGACGATGAAGACAGGACGGCTAAAACGGCGATGCTGGCTTTATGTGGGTTGGCCGTTTTGGCTTGAAAAACGGCGGCTGCGGTGGTTCTGTCAGACACGAGGGCTCGCGGGGTATCTGGCGAGGATGTGGGTGGCCGTGTAGCTGGGCATGGACGAAATATGGGGGTTGTCCTGCAACTGGGTGGTGAGACCGCGTGAAAAAACTGTAAGCCCGAGAAAACTAGTAGAAAAGCTCAAAAGGGGCTCAAAAAAGCTGGAGAATGGTGAGAACAGCAAACGTGAGACGAATCACACTCTCATCACCAGGTGGAGTGGGCAGGGGAGCCCACTCAGGGTGTCATGGGGTGAACATCATGGTATGATAAGCTGAGTCTCTACAAACAAGTGTACTCTACTATGTAATCCTATGAACCGTGGGATCCTATCACGTGACCTCCTACTACACCGTCACATCGGTCCGGTTCCGACCCTTTTTGGCGGAACTGCGAACTGAACTTTGGGTCTGGTTTGGCGCATGGCCAAACCTGGACCCAGACGGCGTCAAACCGTCTCACCACGTTCGGTCTGGGTTCAGATGCGGTCTGAAACCCAGACTGAGGTGGGCTCCCATGAGCTCCGTTCTCCTCGTGAATGGCAGGCACGTATCAATAGATACAGCGCTGCATATCACGAGGTAGATGGGTGCAGGGGAGCCCTCCGGTGTCCCCAAGGGATGTGGAGGGATGGGGGGTCTTGTCCCGTGGTCCCTGCCTGGCATTGCCGGCGTTGCTGCTGCTGCTGCTGCTGCTGCCACTGCTGCTGCTGCCGTTGCTGCAGGTGCTGCTGCCAATGCTGTTGCTGCCGGCACTGCTGCTGCTGTCATTGCAGTTGCTGCTGCTGCTGCTGCTGCTGTTGCTGGCTGTTGCTGTTGCTGCCATTGCAGTTGCTGCTGCTGCTGCTGCTGGCTGTTGCCATCGTCGTTGCCTGGTTTCCGTTGCCATAGCCATTTCCATTTCCATTGCCGCCGCTGGTGGTGGTGATGGTGGTGATGTTGCAGCTGTCCCGTGGGTGGTGTTGCTGCCACGGCTGCTGCTGCCGGCGTTGCTGCTGGCCATTGCCGTCATCATTGTTGCCATTGCCATTGCCGTTGCTGGTGGTGGTGGTGGTGGTGGTGGTGTTGCAGCTGTCCCGCGTCCGTTGGCGTTGGCGTTGGGATCCATGTTGTGTGTGGTGGTGTGCTCGCGATGTGGTCGCGGTCAAGTTGCCTGTGGCAGGTAATATTAGTAAAGTTAAGAAAATTTACGAGACTTACCTGTATTCACGAACGCGACATTGTGTCACGTTCATGGGCCTTGCGTTGTTGTTGTTGGTGAAGACACCTTCGTGTAATGGTCACATGATATCGTTTAACACGAAAAAGTAAGTAAAGAAATACAAAAAACAAATGAAATAAATACCTTAAAAATATCCGCGTTCGCAGTTTGGTCACGGTTTGGAGCCGTTCAGGAATTCCAGCAGGCCTCGAAACCCGGAACTGAACCCGTGGTCCAGTTCAGCACTTGGCTGAACTTAGACTGAACCCCAGGTTCGGTTCGGGGTTTGAACCAGGTTCGGCTAGGTTCAGAACCGAACTACGGCAACACTAAAACTGAGGGTTTCAATTTCAGATTTGGTGAGTCTTTCGGCCTCATGTTGCAAGGGTCTGGCAGACACAAGATGTGTACGGTGACATTGTAAAGCATGCTACGTGAACGACAGGATAGTACGACTAGGCTAGCCTACACTACCTAAGTCAGGCTGCCAGGTGCTGTGGAAACCAACCCCTCCATGTACCTCCAGATGAACAGGTGATCTGCTTCTGCAACACTACGAGCATGTTCAACAGCAGGCCCCTTAACCCCACCTAACGCGACAGTTGCACGAGATCTCAAAGAAAAAAAATCAGACTCATTCCCTGGTATTACAGACTAAATTGACTGACTTGCCATGGTACACACCAGGGGCCTTCCCCTTGATGACCCAGTATGCCTCCTCATCGTTCAGCAGATCTTGCAGCCATGCGGTTGCAGGCCCGGTGGTTCCCACAGCAAGAGACACATTCCAGGCCACCTCAGCTTTGGCCACCAAGTGGAATCCAACAAAGCAGTTGCCTGGGAAACCATTGATGGAGTGGTCGCATGAAGCCCTGGAAGCGGTGGTTAGTAGATGAAGTTTGCCTGAAAGAATCATCAAGGTGCCATACCAATCATAGAAAATACCTGTCTGGTGGGCCAGAGAATTTATTTCTCCAGGGCCTAGAGAAATTCTCCAGGGTCTAGAGAAATTCTCCAGAGACTAGAGAAATTCTCCAGAGACTAGAGAATTTCCCTTGAGTTCTCTAGAGAAATTCTCTGGAGAACTCCAGAGAACTCCGGAGAACTCTAGAGAACTCCAGAGAACTCCGGAGAACTCTAGAGAACTCCAGAGAACTCCGGAGAACTCTAGAGAACTCCGGAGAACTCTAGAGAACTCTAGAGAACTCTGGAGAACTCTGGAGAACTCTAGACAATGTATGGTTTTGTCCAGAATGGACTGCCATACATATAGCCAACTGGACAGAAGTACATTCAGTAAATTTTCACAAAATGCAGCACCTGCCCGAGCACTCCCACACCTCATGTCCGGATGGGCATCTGACATTTTGACCAAAACCTCAAAATTCTGTCTATCCTAGGTTCAGACAAGCCGGGGTCCTTCGGTGGGCCTCTGAAACAAAGCTATTAGTTGGACAACATGTCGCGTGTCAGTTTGCAATTTTTTTGTATGTATGTTTGCGAAAAAAGGTCGCATCGGTGTTGATGGCAGTATGTGAAGAATAATATTATTCAAGACTCGAGATTGGCTTTTGACAGTGAGATATATCCTGAATGGGTCGGGTACATTTGTACCTGCGAGGATAATTCAGCCGTCACGCGTCACTGGCGACTCGCATTCTGAGGGACTACACACCATCTCTCTCCGCCGAAACTCTCCAGTACAACAACTCCGGCGAAGAAATTGAAATCGTGAAATAACAACACAAATCCTTGCAAGATTGTCGTTCCATGAACGGCTCCACTAGGCATCATACACTGGATGTATTCGTAGACACAACCATATCACCCTGAATACGGTGGTGGTGAATTCATTGTATTCTCTCCAGACCCACCCATCAAATCAGCTAGTGTCAACTGATCTGGCACGAGCAGGTAATTGAGAGAGGCAACAAGCGCATCCCTCTCCCTTGGACTCAACCTTGCACGCGAGATAACACCCAGAACAGTCGCTAGATCTGGGAGATTATCCTGTGACTCGCTTGGCAATGCCTCCAATGACAGATTGGCAGAAGAATTCAAGGAGGCTATGAGTCTCTGACGTTGACTGCCGGTCAATCGTGATGCAACATCCAAGGCTGAAGCTAGGTCAGGTCGTGCGTTCACGGTTTCAATGCCGGACGACTCCGGCGGGCGGGATGATAAATTGGGATACTCCGGATTGTGTGGTAGCGGACGCGCCGGGGAAGTTGAGGAACTTGGGTCCACGATGCCCAAAGAATCTGGTGGAGCGTCCGATGTTTGTGCCCCTGAAATTGGAGATAGTTTGATATGCTTGACATGGTCGCGAATGGTGGGAATGGCGGAGTATAATACTTACCGGGAAGAGGTAATGTGGGGACTAAATTCAATTGCGCGACGGGAGCAGGCATCGGTTCACTTTGGTGTTGTACTTTGTCGATGGAGCGTACAATCGGCGGGTCGTTTCCTTGATGATACAGAATGAGCAGATATGGGCGGGAAGTGATATAGTGAACGTACCAGGAAATGGTGTGATTGCTCCAGGATGGAGTTTTTCACGTTTCCGTAGAAAGGCGGAGATAAGAGTCAGGGCGAGTAGAACGAACACGACTCCACCAACGACTCCACCAGCAATAGTGGCCCTGTTTGATTTACTGTGGGCCACTGCAGCTGAAGCTGAGGGGGAGAGGGAAGACGCCGGTGGAGTAGACGCCGGTGTGGAAGAGAAGGGTGGGGAGAATAATACAAAGGATGTTACTGTTGACCTGGTTGTCGATGCGGCACCTATGATTGGGCTATGGCGTTCATGAGCATCTTATCAAGATTCCCAAACAACAAATCGCACTCGACAGTGATCGTTGGAAATGAGCTCGTAGGAAAGGTGGTAGTGGGTCTATCAAATTTCTTGGGTCTCGCTACAACCAGTAGAGATGAAGAAGACTCACAATTGCAAATCCGAAGATAAATCAGAGTAAGATTGTTGAGTATAGGACTGAAAGTTCGTGTGGTAGTCTGCAAAGGAAAAGGATCCTGAGAGGTCTCCCAGGCATGCCGACGAGGACCCAGGTTGGACAGTATAATATTGTTTTCCAAATCCCGTCCAAGCAATGAAGTGGTCACCCGAGGGAATGTTGCAGACCCAACTCATGTAGCCAACACCAAGTGGTAAGTAAAGGTAGAGGAAGGGAGCATCGTCATCGGGTGTGATAAACGACACGGAGGTTGCACTACCAGTAAGATTGTAGTATATTATAACGGGCTCGCATTGAGCGATCGACAACGGCAGGATAATGTCGTAGCCAGTGTCAACATGGCCCACTTGATAGCCTTGTGTTGGGCGCGGAATATCCGGTATTGCCAGCGCTGCGAGGGCAGTAGCTAGGAACACGACCACAGAGGCCAGAACTATAGGCATTTGTCCTCGTTAGAGGAGGAAAGCGGGAAAGTGTCTCCCATCACCTCCATCGCAATGGCACTTAAGTTACAAGGTTCTGTGATGGCCACGGGCCTCAGGGTTTGCAAACGTGATATGGGGGATTGACGAAAGTTCTGTTGCCATGAATGCGGAGGAGAAGTTTCGTTACGAGTCGGATATCATAATACAAACAGAGTTCAACTTCGGGCTGTGTAGCTACCAATATCCCAGTCGAACCAAAAACAAAACACAAATCGAAGTGCATGTCTAGGTAGTTCTGTCTCATAACACGCTGATAAAAGTCGAGGCCAACGTTATCGATATTGACAACAACAGCATATCGGGAGTCACTGATAGTGTGCCAGATGAGCCAGGGGCGGGGAGGAAGTGATGGGATTCCGCCTTTTGTTCCGCCGCCGTTTTCTGTTAGGCACAGTCATCATTCGTGGGAGCAGAGAAATAACGTAGTAATTGACGGACTTTGAAGGCGACGAGCCCCACTATAACCCCAAGCGCGAAGAAAATGAATGCTTGAATGAGCCAAATCACTCCCCAAACTGAAGAAATTGCTATAAACGAAACGGGCATCAAACAAACAAGAAAATCGGACTGGACCTTGAGAAGGACAACATCCGCAAATCCTTGCAAATGCAGAGGCGTCCGAAGAGTTCACTTTGCGAGCAATGGTGTCATCTGTGACCCGTGAAGAAAAAATCATCGCATCAACGCTCAGGCTGAAGACCTGACGGGGTGACAGTGATCCTTACCTATGACATCCCAGAGAACGTACATGCAAGACATGACTCCAATAAAAAGCACCTGGCATAATACTGAATCCGATCGCACGGCAGTAGACGCGGCAGCAACAAACGTACAAAAAATCTGAGTGCGACACTATCCGCCACAAGCCAGAACAAAACAATGAGGCCCGCCATCCCAGCAATCAATAACCATGTTCTAAGTACCATAAAACAAATTAGGATGCAAGCAAAGAAATCAAGGGTGAATACCAACAACCAATGACTCCTCGCCCACCAAAGGGTAATCAAAAAGAACCCGGCAAGAACCAATGTAGCGATTTTGCTTGCTTTCGTGTCAAAGCCGCAAGCTATCAAACAAGCACCGATGAAGGACGAGCCGAGGTAGCCCGCTGGCAGAGTTATCCAAGGAATACCACCGGACATGCTAGTCGCGCCACCTTCGTCCGCTGTGTGAGTTCACACAACCATGTTGAGTCAATGTGTCAATCAGCCTGCTAGGGAAATTCATCCATACGATCAATCTCGATGGAGTGGATCGTGGCACAAGTGAGAACACCCATGATGGCATGGCTCATCTGCAAGAATTGAGTGCCTGCAAAATTTAGAGCATAAAACACACCTCGTGAAACCCAACGGTGAGCAATCTGAAAGTTACAAGGTCAAGCTAGTTCACAGAAACGGAAGTAAAGTGTCACTTGAACGGGTAAACTGTGGTTTACGATCGATCGATCATCAGTGGATATTGTTCTTGCCAACATCCAAGGAAAGACATTTACTGATATAACTGAGTATGGGTACATGCCTAATAGTAAAGATGTTATGAAGCACGTTCGCGACAACGTAGAGCGATCGTACCACAAGATAGCAATCGCTACAACGTAGCACCCCGCAACAATCAAAGTTACTCGCTGTGTTGCATTGGGTGTAATTTGTGTTTTGAAGTCTCTAGGGTAAAGCTGTGTAGTTGCAATTAACGTAGCATTCTGCGCAGAGTCAAGGTACATCGTCGTTGGGTCGTGATGGGCCGTTAAGAGATGAACTTGGACTTCAGGTTCTTGGCCGCAGTTATCAACGACCTTAGTGGGCACGTGCAGGCTGTTGAACCGACTTGCCCTTTTCAAGTTTGACTTCATTCCATTGAGTTTGTAAATTAATTATGGTATCAAAGACAAGGCTGGGCATATCGACAGTAAAACGATCAGAGCTCGTCGTCAGTGACTGCTTCGCCTTTTTTCTTACGCGCCATCCGCTCCTTCTTGAGCTAAAGAGAATGGCATAAGTCGGGAAGAACGCTCAGCCAGCGAGACACGAACCTTCCGCGCTTCTGCTGAAGTGAGCTTCTTGGCCTTTTTGCTATCAACCTTATTGCCCATGGCATCGTATTGGTCATCTTCCTCGCCATCTTTCTTGTCGATTCGAGGGCCGGACCCTTGACCTTCAACCCAATTATGTCCCGAGGCCTCTAAACGGCCGTCGCGCATAGCCCAAACCCTACAGCTTCATCAGGATTCGGGAAAAAAAGGTTATAAGCGTGTACGAACTCTTTGCACAACGATTCTGAGAAATCACGGTTGTGAGTGATTACGAGTACCCCTCCTTCGAAGGCCTTGAGTGCCTCAATTAGGGCAGCGAGTGATTCACGATCGAGGTAGTCTAGCGAGAAGTATGGCATCAGGAGGTGATTCCCGATATGATATGTACTACTTACTAGTAGGCTCATCCAAGCACATGATGTGGGGACGACGCCAAGTCGCAGCACCGAGAACAATCTTGACCTTCTGGCCGCCAGAGAGACCTCTCATGGTGTTGTGGGAGACAAATTCGGGCTCAAGACCAAAGTCAGCGAAGTGTTTCTCAATCTCGCGACGAACGAGGGGACGAAGGAGACCGAGGCGCTGAGCTTCACGAGTGTCGACTTCGATGACTTTCTAGTAATGGATGGCACAGAATCAGCATCGTGGTCATGCAGATTGAAACGCAAAACCCAACCTTCTCGAAACCACGTTTTACCAGATCATCACGCGGCATCCAAATGTTCTCGGAAGAACTAAGTCCCTTGAACGACACCTCATATTCGTAAGACTGCTTCAGCTTCTTGCGAGCAATGATCTCCTCGATGAACCTCTTCTGGCCTTCTACCACCACGAGTGCACCATCCTTCATCTTCTTGAGCTCCTCGGCGGAAATCTGACGGTTGGCCTTGGTCATTTCTTCTAAATCCTCGCCAGTCTGGTAACGCCATAACATATACTCCAGTGGGGTCTTATCCAGATGATTATCGATATGGTGGAAAGCGTGTTGTGCAACATAGCCAATGACCAAGTTGGGGTGTTTCCAGATTTCACCACCCTTGTTAGGCTCCATGTCTCCGATCAGGAGCCTGACGAGGGTCGACTTGCCAGAGCCGTTCGGCCCAAGGACAGCCACGCGGGAAGAAAGTGAGACTTGAAGCGTAATGTCGTAGAGTTGCTGAACGGGCTGCGTCGGGTACTGAAATCCAATCTTGCGCCTGCAATGGCATGGCAATGTCAGCCGCAAACACTATGTGTGGGTAAGAATCCTGGATACCCACATCTTCAGTAAACTCTTCTCTTTCGTCTTGACACCTTCAAGCAGTGGCGGGTCAGGCAATTTGAACTTGTAATCTTCCGCAGCCTCAAGGGTATAGTAAGACTTCGCCTCTGGCACCTGCTTTACAAACGCCTCCAGGTTGCCCCTGTATCGCCTGAGTTTGAAGCGGTTCAGATGAAGAGCGTCGGTGATGGTGTTATTGAGGAAGCTTGAATCGTGGGACACGATAACTGTAGACACGTAAGATTCGCATCCATAATATCGGAAACATGACTTACTGGATGTGCAGGTCTTCAAGTTGTTCAGGTAATTCTCCAACCATGCAATGTTGACAACGTCAAGATGATTGGTAGGCTCGTCGAGTAGGAGAATGTCAGCCTTGAACAACATCGCTCTGGCCAAGGCGAGCTTCATTTTCCACCCACCCGATAGGCTGCCAATGGATTGTGCTTGACGTTCATCGTTAAAGCCAACGGAGGCCAGGGTAGCGACAACTTCGTCCTCGGTGGCGAGAATACGCTTGTCGGTGAGAATGAATTGGACGACAGAAGTATCTTCTTCACTGCCATCAATGTCGTGTTCGACATAAAAGGTTCGAACCTCGTCCGGGGATGGAAAACCTTCAACTTGGCTAAGTGGAAAAGACCAATCAGTTGGTCGTGATTTCCAAGGTTCAAGGCAAAGTATTACTAACCCATTCGTGATGGCTCGCATCAAGGTGGACTTGCCAGTACCATTCTTGCCGCAAAGACCGTAACGATGACCACGTTTGAGTCGGAGGACAGCGGTGTTGAGTAAGATCTTGGCACCATATGCAAGGGAGAATTGACAGTTGCACAAATCCTCGCCTTCCTCTTCATCCTCGGGGACTTCGTCGTCATCAGTGCCCTCTGTGGCAGAACGAACAACCCAGTCCCTGGTAACGGAAACCGATTCAGGGGTCGAGCTAAGGAACGAGAGGTAGGGTGCGAGCGTCTCCCATTGAGGGACGTCAAAATTCTTTGCGTTAACGAGATTAGCAGCCAGCTTGGAAGCATAGACGGCAGAAACGTCTGCGGCCGAGGGCTCAGCCCCTGCTTTCTTGTAGATCGCGACGAGGGAATTCGCGAGCTGGCCTGCTTCTGCAGATTTGATGGGAGGGAGATCAGATCCGTCCCCCTCGGGAACCTCTCCAATCTGTCTAAGTGTCGCAATAGCTTTGCCGATGACTCCACGAGCCTCAGGATCGCCCATAGCACTCTCGACTTTAATGAGACCTGGGAGAAGCTTCGGAATGAAGGGTCGAACAGTAACAGCAGAATCAACGAGCTTGGCCATGTTGTCAACGATGCTAGAAGAGACCGCGTGGATTACTATGATATATAGAATATGGAGGGGGGAAAACGTACACTGCAACCTTTCGTTTGATAGCTGTGAGCTTTTCAGAAAGACCACGGGACAAAAGCGGCACCATCAGGGATAGGGTAGGTGAATCTACTTCTGAAACGAACGTAGTAGCGGAGAGAAGGGCAATGGTAGTAGGAACCTCCTCAACGGGATTAATCAAAGCCTTAATAAGTGCCGGAATAAAACGTTCAATGTCCTTATTAGAAACCAGTGCGGTAGCTTTCGTGAGGGAATCGCGTGCTGCCTTCTTGACATCGGCCTTGGTATCCCAAATGGCCTCGGCAAGAACCGGGACAATGTCAGGCATGAGACGGGAAGTCTGGAGTGGTGCGCTTTTAACTAGCTGATTGAGAATGTCGAGCGCTCCGGTTTTGATTTGCCATTTCCCGGCAGTTTTGATTTCGTTAAGAAGCGTAGGAAGTAAGAGGGCGGTTGCCCACGGGTTCATTGCTGTAACATACTCCCGCACAGCTGCCACAGCTGCTGTCCTGACAGCAGGCATCTTGTCGGCGAAGGTCTCAAGAAGGGCGGCATAAAGGCCAGAGTCATTGAATGTGGGCTCTAGTGCCTTCACAGCGCCGGACGTGGCAAGTACAGCAATTGCTTGGGCTGCGCCTTCACGAGCTGCGGGTGACTTTTTGTCGGCGAGGGCAGTGACAACAGCTTGTGTGAAACCAATTGATTCGAGGGCGATGGGGCCGGCTTTTTGAGCTTGAGCTGCCAGAGACTTGGCGGTCAACTCGCGAACAGACTTGTCAGCGACAAATAGCGCTGAGACGTCAATTTGGCCATCAACTCCGTTGAGGCTTTCCTTGAGCATGGTGGGCGAAACTGTTGCAATGGGAGTGGCGATTACAGCGGGCATTTCTGATGTCTGAAAAGTTGAGGGCGTACATTAGGCGACAGAAAACAAGAGTAAAGGGCCAAGAAAAAAAACGTACTATGGTGAAATAGCAAGGTGTAGTGGTAGTCTATGTCGAAACACAAAAAACACTCTAAATCTATGGTGGCGAAACGCCTGTTGCAAAAAGTCAGGAATATTCAAGACGGGTTCATACGAACGGTTACCTCTATGGGTGCAGACACGAAAGAAAAGAGGAAACGAGGAAACAATGGGCGCAAACTTTGTTTCTTGAATATATGTCCTCCGTCGGAGTGTGAAAACTTGCTGTACAGCACCGCTCGAAGCGGCTTGAAACACATCAGGGTGGCGTTTTTTTTTATCAAAAGTTTACAATCAACGTTCATCGACAATCAATCAAAGCTACCGTGAATAAGTACCACGTTCGTGAAACCACTCAGCAGCGGCCTCATCCTTTGACTTCAGGATGTGCGAAACTCAAGGGTGTAAATGGCTGTGTTGTGTCGAGAGTTTGGTCTCAGTCAAACAAAAGGCCGAGATGAACGCAAGATAGATGTACTTACGTGACCCCCGCCCTCGAAATGCTTACTGTTTGCTTCTACCCAGTGCAAACGGAGTGCGTGCAAGAATGCCGAGAGACCCTTGATGCATGCCCATAATCAGCAACCTAACAACAACTCCTTCGTAAACATCAAAAAACGCACCTCGATGATACACAATATGGATACAGTCAATGATAGCCACAGTGCAAACATGATAGCAAGGCCGATAATTCCAAGCCAACTGGAAACCTCGATAAGAGGCCCAATCGTCATGGACCATAGCACTTCAGATAGCTGTGCGTGTGCAAGTGAGAGTGCCCAGAGACGTAAGTAGGAAGCCGTATGTGATATGCAACCCAGACAGAACTCGATGGTATGGATGACTTGGTGGATGATAACTTCACCGAAGTCATGGTGCTCCTAGTGCACGACGCATGAGACAGTTGACATAAAACATGCCCGACTGCACATCTTACTGGTTCCTGGTCACTATCCTCTGCAATTGCTCTTCCATAACCTTCTTCTTCACCCTCCAGCACGCCGTCCGCACTGTCACGAGGCACGCCATCACCATGTCCGAGACCGACATATCCTTGCGCCTGAATCTTCTTCGACTCCTTCCACACAAAGTAGGGCTTGATGCAAAGCAGCCATGGCACACACACACCCGCCATCAGTAAAAGCACAACTTGAACGACACTCTGTCCGGGGTATAGCTGGAATTCGGGGTCAACTTTGCCAGGAGAAAGGAACATCGTGATAAGCATGTTCAGAAGAGACGGTGGTTGCGTAGAAGCCTTGCTCCAGTCAACTGACCACTTATATAGAATGCAAACAACGAGATAGCCAAAGATAGAGTGCAAGAAGATGATTTGAGGGACAAAGTTGGCCCAGATGTCCAAAGGACGCTTGAAGCGGATGTGATTGGGGATTTGTAGACATAGAGCGAATGTCATCTTGATCGAAATAAGCCAATGGTTTTATCGCAGTACCAGCACTTACGTGAATAACGCCGAGCACAACCGACATTTTCATCTTATACGAGTTGGTGAATATAAGCGCATTTTCTGCTCCATGCCAAGCGGGATCGACGCCAAAAGGATATGTGTGACCATTGAATACAGCAGCGACCGTTTCGTTTCCTTGTTCCGGGAAAGTCCACCCTGAGTGCCACAAGTGAAGCGACCTGGAGAAGATGTCGTTGTAAATGAGGCCGGTGTATATGGAGAACAACCCCATGAGAAGAATGATGTAGCGTCCACTGAGCAAAAAATGTCATCTGAAAGCCATCCCACGAAGAATATTTCGATAACATACAAGAAAAATTGACTGGAAATCTTGAACAATTAGCCAGATCAGTCAACTTGGTATGCGAGAAACAAATTTTGAGATACTTTACCTCTCCGAGATCCGCTTTGGCTAACCTTCTCTCTGCTAGGATCATATATAACGCCGCAAAGGTAATAATCAGCCCATGACCGATATCTCCGAACATGACGGCAAATAAAAAGGGGAAACTAATGACCGCAAACAAGCCAGGATTGACTTCCTGATAGCTCGTGATACCATAGCTGTCCATAATAGCCTGGAAACCTTCGGTGAACTTGTTTGTACGGATGAAGGTCGGTGGTGTCTTGCTCATTCGCAACTCTTGAAGGATGGGTGGGATAGTGGTACCTGACTCCTCCTGAAGAGCAATTAGCCTATCGTCATACAAAGGTTCGTTTCAAAAACGAAATTCGTACTGTAGCATGTCTCAACGCCAACTGAATGTTCACTATATCTCCGGTAGGACACCACCCTTCAGCGATGAGAGTCTTCCTCCTAGCATCAAAATTGAACAGATTAAGAGTCTCATATATGAGCTTCTCCTTCCGCACAACATTTTGCCAACTCGCAAGACTCTCCCCAATTCGGACAAGCTCTTTGCGGCGGTTCAGACCAGTGTTGTATAGCACAGTTTCTAGGTCCTCCAGACGCGCTGTCACCTCCCTAAGGGAGTCGGAGCGCTTGTCGGCGTTGGAATCGATGGGATAGAGGGTGCCACCCATGGATTCAGAAATCTTGCGAATCTTGGCGAGAAGAGCATCACCATGGGCGAAGATAATAAAAACGTTCTTGCGGGTCTCGGTACCAGTAGCAGGGTCGACGAAGGGTTGAACAATGTCGGTGTGGTTCATATACAAGTTGCCACGGAGAACTCGCCATAAGACTCGTTCAAAGGTAGGTATACGAGCGCGATCAATTGTACCAGCGACGAATCTGGGGCAAAGTCAGTTCATAATGCCAGCACCAACATTATATTCGTACTCAAGATCAAACTGAACGCTGGCGGTGGAGAATTGGGTCTCACGATCTTCGTGTTGAAGGAGAGGCGCAGAGCTGTCATCAAACGAGCTCCTGATATCGGTGTGCTGGTCTTGAGCCTGAGTGGGGGGGGGGGGTCGTAAATGTCAAAACGTCAGATCTGACAAATGTGTCATACCTTGTCAAAGAATACGGCGGTTTCCCGTAAAACATGGCGAGCTTCGACTAGCTCTCTCGTTCGCTCGCTCCAGGTCTGATAGCTGCTATTCATCTGGAGGAGTCGCGACTCGTGTTCAGTAAGGGTGACATCCAGTTCGTCAATAGTCTGCGCGGCACGAGGCCCAACGGTGCTTAACGGAGCCGAGTCGTAAAGGTCGCGAAGAGGGACAACATCTTTCTCCTTCTCTATCTGAGTCGAGAAAAACCGAACACGACGGGCCATTTCGTCGATACGACGTATCTCACCGACGAACGAACGTTGGAAAGGATTAACGCTGGGATTAAGCTAGAGAGGAATGAGGGTAAAATCGTAACAATAACATCACAAGATGGGGCATACGTCTTTGAATTGGACGTTACCAAGCTCTCCGAGCTCAGCGACTGTATCATGAGCAACTTCTGTAGGTACGAAAAGCTGAACCAAGCTCATCTCCTCTGAACCTGCGTGAACTTGAGTAAAATTTGACATATTCTACGAATTTCAGACTTACGCAACAGACCCGCATTCTGGTCCGCCATTATTGAAAGCTGGTTATGTAGAACCAGTGGAAACTTGAAGGTGACAGTTTATAACTGGTAGTCACGTGTGTATGGCTTGGCTCGGCTGCGGCTCGGCTTTTGCCGGCTCCCGGGCCGTTGCCCGGCAGTGGCCTCTTGAATATTGAATATTGAGAACATTTCATTTCATTTCCTACGAAGTCACTATTTCTCATGAGCTATATATCACTGCGTTCAACATTATCGTAAAGAGAACCCTGTAATGTAGATCAAGATATGATACAGACCAAGACAATGGATACAGTTTGAAGTCACCAATTGAAGCAGAACATAGCACCAAAAAACAACAAAAAAAAAACGAAGCTCGAAAATTGAAGCAGAGCCGATATTCTTCCATCCAAAACAACAACAACATAAAAACATCAGACAAGATCCTTGCTCGAGCTCTTGTCTTTGCTCGTTTCTCCGCCTTGAGAGTTGGTGGACGAAGAACGGGTTTTCTTGCTGGGAGTAGTATCATCCGTGCTGTTTCTTCGTCGTTTGCCCGCCCCAGAATAAGTATCCGATTCGGGCCGATTGGGATTCGTAACAGTCGTCGATTCAGCACAGAGCGCGTGGTAAAGCGGCATGTTGAACCCTACGCAGCGGAGACTATAACAAGGGACGTTCCACTCTCCAAGTTCGTACTTCCGTTTTACCTCGAGTTGTGCTGGATACGAAGCCGTTTGACCCGCAGGAAGGCTTTGGCTTGCGACACGAATACAATGGGCAAGTTTAGTCTGGATATCGAGAAAAAGGATGAACATGACGTTTTTCAACATTCACTGGCAGGCGCCATCGGGTTGTCAACCAAGTACATACCTGTTCATCGAGAGACAACCACTCAGACAGCTGCATCTGATGGCCCTCCATATGCGCACTGACATAGCAACCTAGATAGGACCACTGGAATACGAGGATCAGAAGGTGATTAAAAATGTGCAAAGACAGTTTACCTCGCCAGGCCGACCTTCTACTACCAACTCGAATTCTGCGTCCTCAGCGGAAATCCATGATGGGAAAAACCAATAGCCAGGCTGACCACACGACGGAACTCGTAGCGGCATGCAGCTGGGAGGACGAGGAAGAAAGTAGATGCTGGTTTGGAACGTGAATGACTGAGCTTGCCAAATATTGTACAGAAGAATTTACCGCGCTGTCCTTGTCAGTTCCTGAATTTTGCAAAAACAATTACACACCCAAGATGAAGGCGATGATATTTCGGAGGGCTTACCGGTGGTAAAGCACGAGTTATTGCCTGGGGTTCAGCAAAAAGTAGCGCACTCGATTCGAACGACGGGTCCACGAAGGAAACAGGTGGAAACATTTCTGCAATTGCCGCTCTCCTTACCCTATCTGCTTCGACCGCAAGGCCTCCGGCTTGAGAATAAAATTGAAGCACCTGTATAGTATATGATGGACAAAATGGTTGACAGATGTACACACACACACCTGCTGCGCTAGTGATGCTCGCTCGACTTCTGCCTTCGCGATGCGCATGGTGAGCTCTTGTTTTTCCTTTTCGGCGACCTCCAACCTTTTCCTGAGATCCGCTTCATCGTTCCTGGAGCGTGCCAGCATGATACGAAGTTCGGCGTCCTCATCCTTGCGCCTGAGGGTTTCACCTTGAAATGCCGCTAACAAATCTTTCAGTTTCGGGTGCTCTTCCCCTAAATTTATCCTGTCTGCCTGATTGTTGGACCTCTGCGCGCGGGTTGGGTTTATGCGATATGAAAACGCGTCTTTCGGTCTTGTTTGAAAGGGTGACCAACTTACCCTGAGTTTTTCGAGTTCTTCCTTCGTTTCTTTGTACTTTTGACACCAAAATTCGACAAGTTCTGGTGCATAGGCCACATCGAGCGAGATGGCCTCCATAGCGGGATAAACAAAGGATTCAGTCAAGACTGCAAACAGCCCGCGCAGATCGTCATGAAAAGCATCATCGTATATATTGCCTAATACAGTAATGATCATTCCGGGCGCTACTCGGTTTTCGCGCCCTTGCCCTTTTTGCGCTCCTGAGCATCACCAGCCAGCCATAACGCCGAGAACAAGAGGAAACCCACACTCGTACTGATAGCACCAGTATAATAAGGCCACGCAGCACTGAGGAATCGTGGATAACCGTCATGTCGCGGAGGGACGATGGGAATGGTGGTGGAGCTATATAGGTGGGTGTAGCTATATATATATATATATATCAATGTGAGTGTAGTGAGACGAAGACGAGACGGGTTGTTACCAACCCTTTGCGTTTATAGTCAATGATGAACTTGAAGACGCCATGCCTGTCCGGGGCACGGAACGTGACAGAGTATTGGCCGGGGGTACCGTTTACAGGGAGCAGTGCGGTGCGAATATGGGGATCTAGCATGGTAAACTCGAGTTGGAGATCGGTTATGCCAGAGTACGGATCCCAGCCAGAAGTTTGGGGGTTGTATCGTGAAATATTGGCAGTATAGACCTAATGAAATTGCGTTGAGCAACTGAGGTGTGTAAGTAGGTGCTAAAGACGTACGACTCGATCATTCGTAGTATATAATTCCTTGGGCGTAGCCTCATTGATGAGGTGGTGGGTAGTATTATCAATTCGAAGAACGAGGGATTCTTGAAATGTCCAAGCAGCAACATCACGAGCCATTTGCTCGTTACCACATTTGACGCCACTGACATCAATGACAATCAACATGCGAATTCCAATACCCCAACCCGTACTCACGGTGATATTTCTTTTGCAGCGTACGCATCGCTAAACATGTCCACGCCTCCAACCCATGTTGCACGCGCTCCACCCCGAGCTTGGAATCCAGTTACAACACTGAGCCCACTGCCAGCCCAAAGACCTTCACCACCCTTGTCTGCAGCATCCACAATAGCATCGGCGCCCGAGTCGGTGGTTACATCAGACGCGAAACTCTGGGATGGGGCGTGTAAGATAGGAACAAGTAAAGGATTATTACCGAGAGCTTGAGGAATCCCAGAGAACCAGACTGGGGCCGTGGTCGACGACAGAATTGGGTGCGATTTTGGAACGTCGATGGGAATAACAGTGGCCGGTGTATCTCGATGTGGGAAGTGAGATACGAGGGGAGTGCCAGGAGGCGGAAGTATGAGAGAGAATTCAGGTGCGAGGGATGTCAGTAGAGTTTGCTTGGTGGAGAGTGCAATCAGAAGGTTCGTGTTTCCAGACAGAAGTGTGATCAACGACTGAGGAGTAATATCTGGTGGGTACTCTAAACAGTAGAACATGTCAGCAATGAACATTAAATGGGATCAAATTAGAGGATCTGACTTTTCGAATCCGGTGCAAAGAAAATGACATTGGAGAATACAGGAATGTCATCCTCCAATATCAGAGGGCTGAGTTCCTTCGTTGTACGAAAGGTAAGGTGATATCCCTGTTCTGGAGAAGAATAGTTGCATTTCAGGACATTCCATCAACAGAAATACCGCAGACCTTTTAAGTTTTTGAAGAAAATGGAAAAGCCGTCTTGAGAGAGGTGTGGTTCAAGAATGACCAGTACGGAGTCCCCAGAGCTAGACTTTGCATGAAGAAGGCCAGACAGGACTAGGATAGGCAACAGGAATATCCACAAGGAAAGCATACCAGCTTGAACTTAAAGAACCGTCAACACAACTTACACGTCAAGGTATAGGTTATTATGTTACCTTTCGGTGAGAAAAATAAATAAATAAATAATATTTGCCGAATTCGTACAGCCTTATTAAGAAACGCCGACTCTCCTTTCGCTGCAGGAGATTCGGATAGGATTACAATATATTACACATATTTCTTCCCTCGTTCACTACTTCAGAAATGGGTGCATTCCACGTTGTTGCCAGCGGCATCGTGCACGAATCCTGCGTAATAGGTGGGCATATAGTCGCGAGGACCAGGGGCTCCATTGTCTGTGGCGCCGGCAGCCCTACGCGAGGCATCGTCAGCATCAAGTTCCACAGCCATCGACAAGAATAAATAACACCTACAAAGCTGCCGCATGGAACTTATCCACGGTCTGCCTGTCGGGAGCCTTAAATCCAAAATGGACGTTCTTCGTGGGTTCTCTTACGCTCGGGTCCTTGGCGGTGATGAAGAAATCAGGGGTGCCTGAAGCCTTGGCAAAGCCGATGAAGTTTTCCTTGGATTGCCATTCTTGGTAGCCGAGAGTGGTGAGGACTGTGGTATAAAATGTTTTCCTTTCCTGAAATTGGGCCGGGGTGACGACGAGGCAAACGTGTGAAACCGTCATTGTTGTCTTTATCTGTCCGTGGCAGAGGTAAATAGGGCACTGGTGATAATTTAGTGAGAAGTTGACCTTTGGTGGTGAGATGTGGGGCGAGTGAGACAGCCCTAAGTTACACACCTTATATAGGGGACCAACATTCGGCCCGAGAGTTAGTGAACACTCGGCACAATACATTACGTGTGTAACGTGATCTATGTCATCATCGTTCCAGGTTCTCAAACCCAGACCAACAGGCGGCGGCGGGCACTGATGCACGTTGCTGGTCGAGGCAAGTAAACAAGATATTCGAACTACCTCGCCCCCGTCCCTTCGGCCTCCAGTAAGAAATTTGACGGAGGAGGGAATAAACATGTTCTCCAATATCAAATTCAGTCCACCTTCTGCCTATGAAAAACTTGCAGGAAATCCGAGATAGCTCAAGGATGTGTGGTACGTATTTTATTGTCACTGCGTCTGGGAGTATGCTCTTTAGATGGGGAGTCCTAGTAACAATCCACCACTTCTTGGAATTCAAATGACAGACAGAGTCCCTACATTTGTCAGTCCACTATATGAGAGTGTCGACTTCGTCGAAGGGGAAAATAAACAATTTCGCACGAAATTAATTGGTTTTTAAATAAAATATTTACTGTAGTCTAATCATGCTTGAATTAGCTTCGGAGTGACTATTGTCCTCCCACTTTCAGTCAACCGCTGCTTGACTTGGAGCCTGTGCACCCCCTTTTTTGCTTCATCCTTTCCCCTTCGGGGACCTTTTGACCGTTTGTCTCACTTCACCCCTTTTTTACCTTTATAAACACTTCTCGAGGTGGACTCCTATCCCTAGGACCTCTCTCAGTCTCACCTCAAGTAAGCTGTTTTCTTATTTATTCTCTCTCCTTCACCTTTCATTTATTTCTTATTTTCAGTTGTCTTTCCCTTTCATGCTTTCTTCTTGTTGTACCTCCCATCAATAGTATATTTCATGACTCAAAATGAAGAAATTTCCGAGGTACCAACACAAATGCAAGGCTCATCTCATAACGGGGGAACCTCCAGTCCCTCTACTGCAGAGGTTAGACACAACTAGTGATGGACAGGTCTGGTTCGGTCCAGTTCTCAGCCAAATTTGGTGAACCCCGGACCGAACCTTAAGTCCAGTTCTACTTAAGTATAGAACCCCGGACCGAACCATCGGTTCCGGTTCTTTCAAGTCCGGTTCCGGATTGGGCTTCCTAGAACCAAGAACCGAACCGTAAGTATGGATATTTTCATATCATTTTTTGTTTTTTCGGCTTACGCTCAGGTATATCGCGGGTAATAAACATTTAGGTAGTATTATTAATAATATATTGTTAAAGACTAAATAGAGGGCGGGACAGAGTGCCCCGCCCCTGCACAGACACTTCCTGCCGTTCGTGCAACCCCCCACCCCCATCTGCCACCGTTCACCGTTCGTTCATGCCATTGGGCATGGGCGCTGGCCACCGGCGCTTGAGCGAGGGGGGCGGTTGCTGCTGTGGTTGTTGCTGCTGCCATCACTGTTGCTGCTGCTGCTGCCATAGCTGTAGTGCGTAGTTGGCTCGTTGATGGTAATGGTGGTGGCAGTCTTGTTGTGGTGGTTGCGTCGGGTGCATGGAGGGTGTGTTGGTGGGCGCGTGGGCGGCCCATTGACAGTGATGGTGGTTTGGGCAGGTTGGCGGCCCTGTCGATGGTAATGGTGGAGGTGGCAGCGGCGCCAGCCCCATTGGTGGTTGTTGTGTTGGACGTGTGACAGTGATGGTGGCATTGATGGGCACGTCGGTGTTGGTTGCCCCGTTGGTAATCGTGTTGGCAGTGGTAGTGGTGGCGGCGGTGATCGTTGTCGTTGTCGTTGTCGTCATTGTGTGGGTGTTGGATTAGCATAGAACAATATAGAATACAAAAAAAATACTTACTTTTCTGCAGTGGGGATGGGCACAACAACCCCGGCTGCCTTTTCGCATCTTGCATTTCCTCATGACGTTGTCATTGCAGTCATTTTCCGAAGCGGTGGTTGTTGGATTGGGTGTTGTGGGAGTTTTTCTGGGGTTCGTCCTGCTAGCGAAGTAATGAACTAAAAAGTCATAATTATATAATTAGTAGAAGTACACGAAATAAGATACCTTGAACAGAACAGTTCACGGTGAACAGTTCTGCTCATCTTCGAGGACGTGTCGTTCTCGAAGTTGAATTTGTTGGGTGTGACATGACATGTCACGGTAGGGTAACTTACCGGTTTGGACTGGTCTGAATGGGTTCTGGACCATGACAAAAAGGCCAAACGTGGAACCGGACTTCAGGTCCGGTTCATGCCTGGCCTCGAACCTGGACCCGAACCGTGGTTCGGTTCTCATTGGTTCAGGTTCGAACCATGGTTCTGAACCAGACCTGTCCATCACTAGACACAACCGCACCTGTATTGTGCAGGAATACAGAAGTGGATCTAGGGACAAGATCTCAGCCATCCTCGACCTCACGCTCCTCCTGCTGATCAATTGAGAAGACAACTTTGCTTCCAGAGAGGCTTTTAGATCATATTGCAGGATGCTTGACAATTTCCACAGGTTGCAATCTGGAGGCAAATCCTGAGCAGAGGCCAAGAACTCATTAGCTGAATTTGATGATGAGAACCAAGAGACTGAAAACAGAGATGCACGGACTGATCGTGCCATCTCGCCGAGACCCTCCAGCGCGCACAGCCTTTTCTCCACCACAAGGAAGCCTCTTAAATCAGCTAAGCATGCGATCAGTTTGGATAATGAAGGAGACGAAGAGAATGCTCACCCTCCCAAATGGAGGGTCAACGTCTCTCTTCTTCTGTGGGTCGTCAGGCAATCAGTCCATCCTATGGAACTCCCTGTTTCGCTCCAAGAAGTGAGAGTCTCCCTCGAAAACTACACAAGGGACATCAAGTTCACCGTTAACTTGATCCTCAACTCCCCTGATTGCCCACAATTCCTGGTGAGTGAGTGGACAAACCTTGTCTCAGGCCGATCTGTCGACCTTGACCACATCATCTCCAGATTATTCTCCGTCTTGGAGGCCAAACACCATGAGCACGTTGGATCCCTCGAGATCTCCTTTGGTAACTCAGCAGCAGCAAAAGCCGTCACATCTCACGGGGAATGGATCATGGCCTGGGAACCCACCATTGAAGCCACTATGTACGTTTTCCCACTCTGACACAGCGAGTTCTGGAAGTATGGTAAATATATCTCTGGGCTCTTCGCAGCACTCCCAGTTGACCAGCATCAACAAATCATGCATTTCGACAAAGGCATATGTATCTGAGTCACACAATGACGGGACCTTCTACTCACTGACATCCATGAGTTCGCCGACCTCCAACTACACTGGATCCAGTCCTGGGATGGGCTATGCAGCCACCGCAACAATGGCAAGGGCAAGCGGCACCCTTCCCATAAGCATGACCCCTGCTGCCGATGGAACGATGGCAAGTGCCCAAACAATGGGGGTAAATGCAATTATGCCCATGTCTGCTCAAAATGCCAGCAGGGCAGCCACCGCGCCATGAAATGCACCTCGCAATCCATCCAAAAGGCTTAGTTGTTGGGCGAACCAGCCCAAATATGCAAGGGAGTTTGTTTGGGACCTGGTCCTCCATCCTAAACTGACGACCACTTTAGCTAGCACCTTGGAATTGCCGATCCCTTGTGTACCCGAGAATGAACTACACAACACCACTGCAAACAACACCATTCACCTACATCCCCTTCTCTTTCAGATTGTCACACCGATCAAAGTGGACGTCCTTCACTCCTACCTGTCCACACATCCCAATCAGCCATTCGTCCTTTCAGTATGCTAGGGCTTGTGCGAAGGTTTCTGGCCTTGGGTGTAGACCGACAACCCTTCATATCCTATCACTTACGATAACTCCTTCCGGCCTGTCAAGGACCCCAAACATTGCGCCTTCCTGCTAGAGCAATGCGACGCTGAAGTCACCCTGGGTCAAATTTCTCCCCCTTTTTGGAGGGAACTTCTTCCAGGCATGCACAGCATGCCCCTTGGTGTTGTTTTGAAACCCTACTCAACAGCTTTGTGAATGGTCATTGACCAGAGCACAGAGCCTTTTGCACAAAACTCCTTGATCCCTAAAGAGGACTGTTTCGTCCAAATGGACAACCTGCACCACCTTGGTCACACCCTTCGCCTCGTACACACTCAACACCCTGGTCGCAAGCTTGTTGTTTTCAAGTCTGATATCTCCCACGCGTATCGTCTCATCCCTATGGCGCCCCTTTGGCAAATACGACAAATCATGACTTTCGATGGGGAACATTCCATGAATCATTGCAACCATTTCAGTAATGGAGCCGGTGGTTGCGTTTTCGCTAGTTTCACCTGCTTGGTAACCTGGATTGTGATTTACGTTTTACTCTTGATCGACATCTTTACCTACATTGACGACAACTTCTCTTGGGAATTTGCAGACAGCCTCACTTGGTATGAACCTTATCAAAAATTGATGCCAACTAAGCAAGCCCATCTTCTTCCACTATGGGATGCACTTGGTATACCCCTTGCCCAGAGTAAACAAGAATGGGGGCCTGCACTGTCCATCATCGGCTTCCTCGTCGACCCCAATGCGATGACCATCATGATGGCGTCCAATTGTTGCGCAGAACTCGTCGCAACCATCCGTTGCTTTGCTTCCCTGGGGGAGTGTTGCCCTCTTCGAGATTTCCAGAAGATAGCTGGCTGGATCAACTGGGCCCTCAATGTCTATCTTTTACTGTGGCCTGGCCTGTCAATGACTTATCACAAAATGACCGGTAAATCAGCACCCCACAAGCCCATCTGGATCAACGGCACCATGACCCGAGAACTCCTCTGGGTTGTAGATGAAATTGAATGATCCAACGGCATACACATTCTGAACTCCACCACCTGGTCCACGTGTGATGCCAATATCTCTTTCTACTCCGATGCATGCCCTGCTGGGCTTGGCTTCTGGTCACCTGACCTCTCGACTGGGCACACACACACCCTGCCTGAGGGGCATACTCACACCATCTTCTACCTCGAAGCCCTCACAGTCCTCTCCACATTACTGCACGTCACCCTCCACATAAGGCCACTGCCACAACATGTCGTCGTGTATTGTGACAACTCCAACTCTGTCAACATGTTCAACACTCTTTGAGCAACCCCCCTTTACAACCCCATCCTCCTCACCACCGTCAAACTCTGCCTCCTCCACGGATTTACTTTCCACATCAACTTCCTCCCCGGTTTGTACAATGACATCGCGGACGCCCTTTCTCGCGAATGCAATGACTTCACACAGGAACTTTTTCCAACCCTTCCCATCACCCCCTTTGAACCCCCTCATGTGCTGCTGGGGGAAGTGCAATGTTGACGATGCCAAAATGGTCGGCCAGGCAACCATCATGGAAACCCTGGTCAATTGACAGGCTCAGGCATGAATGCGCTATCACGATCGGTTGCTCCATTGAGCCTAGTACTGCCATTACTTATTCCTCCGCCTTGCATTCTTACCTGACGTTTTGCGCTGCACACCATCTGCCCAACTCCCCCACCCCTGACTCCCTCACCTTCTTCGTCGTTTACATGTCACACCACGTCAAACCACAGTCCATTGACAATTACCTCTCTGGGATTTGCAACCAGCTTGAACCATTCTATCCAGACATCCATGCCTCCTGTCATCATCCTCTCATCTCCAAAACCTTGGCCAGGTGCAAGAAATTGCGTGCTGTCGGGACGACTCGCAAGCGACCCTTGACCTGTGATGAACTGAACTCCGTTACCTCTTCGCACATGCACTCCCCTTCGCACGACAATCGCCTCTTCACTGCTATGTCCACCGTAGCTTTCCATGGCCTTCTCCGGCTGGGGGAACTGGTGTGGCCAGACCACCCACAGTTACAAGACTACTGGAAGGTCACCTTGTGACAGCGTTCAGCTCCACTCTGATTCCTTCGATTTTTACCTGCCCAGCCACAAGGCCGACCACTTCTTTGAAGGGAGTCACATCCTTATCCATGCACAGGACTCTGCACATGACCCCTTCACAATCTTCTTCGCCTACCTGCACTCCTGTGACCAACTTTTCCCAATGCACCCCAAATTGTGGTTGCGTTCAAATGGTCAGATCCCCGTCCGCTCTTGGTTTATTGCCCACCTACGGCAACACTTCCTTGACTCCTTTTCACAAGCATCTTTGCATTTGAGGTAGTACCGAGAAGGAAACTCATGTAACCACAGCACAAACTTAGAATCCATGCAGCTCACCTTCTTGAAGTGTAGTGCAGCCGCGAATGGAGGGAATTGTGCACGGAGCCAACATTTGTGCACAGAACTGAGTGCTGGAGGACTGAGTGCTGGACCTGGAGTGAAATATGCATGGATATTCTAGGTGTGTGTACTCACCATTCTGCTTGGGATCGGTTGACTCTTTCTGTGTAGGAGTTCACATTTGAGAGGATGCATCCAGTGATGGGTTACTTATAGCAAGGCCAGCAGCCAAATAGACTTTCCGCACTCAATCAACCCAAAAAAGGAACATCCCAATGTGCACACTGATAATGAGCTTCAAGAATAACAAGTAATAGTTGCATTGTTGAGTCTGATAGCACTCAGAATATAACTAGCAAGGCTTAATCTCACTGCATGCCAAATTTTATATAAGTTAGACCCATGGAATGTTGTCATTGAACAGGTCAGACACATTTGACCGGAGTATTCACCGCTAGCTCAATCAGTTCCAATGCCTCGACCCAAGCTCTACAAGACTGTTGCGGAGAGATGGGCTGCAAATCGAGCTAAGAGCACATGCTCATATACAAAGTGGATCTCATCTGACTACAACTATCATCCCACTGTACTAATGTCAACACAGGAACAAGCTCAGCATTGCTGCTCGATGGTATGAATGTTGCGACTGCCTTCGGCATGATGGGCAGTCCTCCACATCTGGTATCTGCTCTCCACTGTGAGCTCTCTGATTACTGAATTGCGCTATAGTAGACTCTGATAATACACATTTCAGGCTCCCAAACCTCAAGAAAACGAAGGATGATGAGTACAATTTCCATGTGCTCATTCACAGATCACTAACAGTTTATATCGAAAACATATTTGTCACATTTGCAAAACATCTGCACACCAGTAACAATCATCTTGTTATCATTGAGGATGCTATCGTGCAATTAGACAGAGTCAGGAAGAGGCTGGATATCTGTCAGGATGATATCTTACAGGAAGAGGGAGTCAGGGAGAGGTTAGTGTCAGCGGAGAGGGTTGGCAGGGAAGTTTGTACCATCATTCATCATCTCGAAGAGATATTATGCGAGGCCATGGTTGACCCACAGGGTTTGCTAGCAGCTCATGGTGCATGTACACTTGCTTATCAGCAGCAATAATAATATATTCTAAACTATTTGGATTTGGAACAAGGTTTGATATAAGAGATACCCAAAACATTGAACTAACTATGTGCTTAACATCAATACCTCGGCTGCCAAGGCTTGAGTAATATGTGCCAATCTGGGTGCAATAGTGAGCGAGCCTTCTAAGAGTACTAGTTGCATTAAGGTTTTGTCTTAAATAGTCTAAATTTTACAACTGTACAGTGTGGTGGTGCAGTGGCACCTGCACAGTCAAGGAGACTTGCGATGGGGAGAAACACAGGAAGCAAGAAATCGTGCATCACCAGCTCTCATACATCCTCCAAAAGTAATTTCTTAGTCTCCAATGTGTACCGGAGCCGAATATGACATACACATGTCCCCGCACCTGCCATGCCTCAAACAACTGATAATCCCAACCACGTAGCCGATCCACCACCGGAATTCCTTCCTAGCGCTGTAGAGACTCGACATCCCTCTGAGTCCGTATCGTCGATATATCACGAATCCGGACGAACCCGCTGCCTCCATTCAACTTGCATTCGAACCCGACGTAACCCAACGTGATGTGACCCAACGTGACCGATGTAACCCAACACATGCCGCTTTGTCACAGCCGCTTTCAGACCAAATCTGGCAGCCTCAGAAGCCCTGGAGTTCTACTTATAGGAGACGGATCTCATCAGACTAGATCCCCGACTTCGGACTTACTTTATTTATGCATCCCCTCATCCTTTCAGAGATATGTAGGACTTTTTAGATCTTTTTCATGGATATTCCTTTTCCCCTCCATTTTCCTGTCTTCGTCGCTTTGCAACCCCCCTTTCCACTTCCCCATTCCAGTGTTTCTTTGTAGTTTCTATCGGCCGAAGTAGACATGTCCGAAAGTAGCTACACACACATGTACTATAAAAACGGTCCCCGATGACCGTACAAAAAAAGATACCATTAGTTTCCGTTTCCCTCATAGTCAGAATCATTTTAATCACTTCAAATGCTCATCCTCGTAGACCCTTAGATTATTATAGTTCATTTCATCATCTTTATCATTGTTCTCGCTATTTGTTCATCGTTTCCGACCCAACCCAACCCGACCTGACCCGCCGTACCCAACATCGTCGGCATCGTCGGGTTCATCGTTATTTATCCGTTTTCAGTCCGTTCATTGCTGGGTTTGTTATTATTGGTCCAGTTTTACGTGGTGGCTTTATATTTTACTTTTATTTCTATTCTTTTACCACTATTCCCGACACTGACTTATCCACCGTCACTTCTACGCTGACACCCCTTTGGTTAGGATCTTTTTATCTATTATTGTTCCGAAGCCACCCCGAACCCGCATCTACAGCGCATGTCCAGCAGGGTTGACAGTCAAGCAAAAGGCCAAGTGCTACTCAAATTCTGTAAGTTATATGTCTGTGATGCAAAGGCTGGAATTTACTCGAAATGCTTGTAAAAGGACACTCCACTCATTACTTGGCGTGACAGATACCGTGAGGAATACTTGGTGCAGAGTCTGGCTCTAGAAGGTCGCAGTTGGCTGTGGGGCTTGTGTGCAATCTGTGGGTTAAATGAGGCCTTTTTTCGGTGCCAGGAGTGCATCGGACTCCGTCCCATGTGTCATGGTTGTGCCATCGGTTCACATCAGGCCAATCCTTTGCACTTCTTGGAGGTGAGTCTTGACCAGTTCCTAACTCCTATTGCAATGACCAAACTAACAATGTGGTCAGGAATGGAAGGACAGGCATTTTCAACGAGTGACGCTCAAGGAACTGGGTTATCAATTTCAACTGGGGCACCCCACAGGGCAGTTTTGTCCATTTCGTCAGAGTGGCCATGCAGATTTCATTGTCATCACTTCAAATGGGATTCATTCTGTCAATGTCAACTTTTGTGATTGTCTGGGTCATCCAGAACCATTCATTCAATTACTTGAAGTGTGCTGGTGGCCATCAACACCAATTGCCCCACAAACTGTCGCCACTATGGATGTACTGTGGATTTTCCATGTGAATAACTTGGAGGCACGCACGCCACCGACAGATTTTTACAACAGCTTGGTGCGGATGACTGATGGACAAGGTTTAACAGATCTTCCGGTATGCTGTTGTAGCAGTGTCAACTTGTATATCTGATGCCATAGTTTATCTCACAGGATTGACTCCCACAGTTCATGCTTATGCTACGTGAGTGGCGACATATTAAGATGGTCAAGAGGGCTGGCCATGGGCATGATCCAACTGGCATTGATGGAACAAGCCAGGGCGAGCTGTCTATTCCTTGTTGAGCTTGCCCACATCCAGGCATAAACCTCCCGGCAGGATGGCAAGATGCTCCTCCAGCAGTGCGATAAGCTCCAGATTGCAGTGTTATTGAACCAGTGCCCTAATGAGTTTACAGGTGGATATACTCCAAGATCATAGCTCAAGATGCAAATTTCAAGCAGAAGGCCCGTTTATCTTGTAACGCCTCAAGGGACCCAGCGCTGGGACCGGGTTGGGCCACATTCGTAAACAATACAGCCTATCTCGAGCATCTGTCGAAGTATGTTGACCAAGATGAGGTGCACCAAGCCATTAACCACCAACATAGCTAGACAATTGAGTCTTCGATGTTAGATCAGTCACTGCGTTGGTTTTGCAGCTCTGTGGAATGCAAACAGTAAGTGTTCCAAAGGGGTTGGCAGCCACAGGAATAGGATCGGTTACATGCGCGCGACATGAATGCTTTCTGCCTAATGGAATGGGCAATCTGCAAAAGGGTGAACGGTATGACTATTCTACTGAGCTCATAACCAGATGCTAAATAGTATGGCAGCTACGCAAATATGGATTTCATTTTACTCTTGAGCATGGTCAGCACTATGCTCATGCTGATCACAATTTCGTATGATATTGCATGTTAGTGGTTTCAAAATTTTTTTGCATGGATGGAAGAAATGCCAGACTGGCTGAAGCTCCCACCTAATCTTGTTGTACGCTCTTGCATCCCAAAATTACATCTACCTTCACACACCAAGCGATGCTGGGCACCCTTTTCATTCAATTTCACTCAGTGGGTGGGCAGAACAGACGGGGAAGGTGTTGAACGGAACTGGTTGTGGCTGAATGGGATAGCATGCTGTGTTTCGATGATGGGGCCAGGAGGACGTTGGACTAGGCAGGGGAGTCCTGAGCTAGTCGCAGGCTCAAGGAAAGCTCAGATCGCAATGGGATCTGGATAAGGATGAGGGTCTATCTACTACATGTCTAAACTAAGTAGTCCAACAGTCACGTGACCCACTACTACATCTGCCCCCCTCAAAACAAAGCGACGTCCTCGTCGCGACATGAAAAGAAAAAAAACACTGAAAGCAGAACCAAGGAGGAAAAACAAAAACAAAAACAAAACAAGAACAAAAAACAAAAATGATGCTAAACTGGCCTGATCCATCCCAGGGCCTGAAGTGCTCTGCACAAATCAGAGAGTCGGGGATCACAATCCCAGTCGAGGTGCTCGGAATGACGTGGGGTTGAATTGGCTGTGGCAAGGGGCTTGGTGATGATTGGCCGTCCAGGCGCAATGCCGGCCGGGTGGCTTCGTGTCATGATGGGGCCCGTGGGGGCAATGAAAACACGTCGAGGGTGGGTCTGTAGTCGTGGTCGTCGAATACGGCGCTGTAAAGTGGCGAATGGTCTTCGCGAGTTGGAACGGAGGGCTGAAAGGTCTCGGGGTAGGTATGTGGTTGCAAAAATAGGGCGGAGTGGGATTGTCGCGGCGTCTTCGGCCCAGTCGAATCGTCTAGGTGGGGATATATTTACTGGGGTGGGGCTGGACATGCAAACAGGATCGTTCGCGGGCTCTCGTTGGGCCGTCTTCTCGCGTTGGTGTGTATATTCGTCTGTCGCGGTCTCGGGTATCCCTTCACACATCTCCTCTATCCTCACTGTCTTTTCCTCTTCGCTCTTCGTGCCGTCTCTTTCCGTCTCCTCCTCCAATCTCGGGGGCGCGTTGGCTAGCGTTTCGACATCGTTGGGCCTTGGCGTTCGCAGTTGCGGCGTCTGGACAGCGACGTCGTGACTCTGGGCTGGCGTGAGCATGGACTGGTCAAGCGTTGGTGTTGACGTGGTGGGTTTGTGGTCTGGGACGCGTACGGGCGCGTTGTCTTGCACGGGCATGGGGTTTAGGGTGAGGGCGGGCGCACAACGCGTCTCTCGTTGGGTTTTGTGTGCGTGTGGGTTCGTGGGGTGCGCGTATGGGGTGTTACTGGGGCTCGGGGCGCGTTCTGACGCGTTTTCCAGCGGGGGTGGGGCCGTTTGGGTGCTTGACAATGATGTGACGCGTTCAATTGTGGGTGCAGTTGCTTTTGATGAAGGTGGACGCGTGGGGACTTGCAGGTGCATCGGCGTTGTGCTTTTTGGTGACGCGGCGCTGTCTGTTGCAGCTGCCATCATTTCTGGCGCGTGTAGGTGCGGTTGCGGTTCTTCCGTCTGCACTGACGCAAACGCGTAAGCAGATAGGGCTGTTTGGGCAAACACGGAGGTGGTGGATGGTTGGTACTGGGTTGCCGCCGAATTGGTGGCCGGCGTTTGTGTTGACGCGCGTGCGTGGGTAGGTGGTTCTGTTTGGGCTGCTGTAGATGCCGTTGCTGGCGTCGTGTCCGTCTGTGTTGTTGTGTGTACGCGATTGGACGATGTCGTCTGAGTCGACGCGGATATGCGTGATTTCGACGCGATTTCTTTCTGGGTGGTGGTGGCTGCGTACGCTATAACAGGCGTTCTAGGGGTCACTGTCTGTATCGACGCAGATACGCTGGTAATCGGCGCTGTTTGGGATGACGCGGATGCGTAGGTGGGTTGCTGTTGGTCAGTGGGGCAGCTGGCATCGTATCCGTCGAAGTATCCTTGGTCGTAGCCTAAGTTCTGACCTTCTTCATACCCTTCCTTGTAGCCTATTGAGCAGCCTTCTCTTTTGCCAGCTGCGTAGGCACCTCGTCGGGCTTCGGCTTCATTTGTATTATCTTTAGTTAGTTGCTCGTATGCCGCCCGTCGTCCTAGTTCAATTGCAATATCGAAAAATCCTTTGAGCGCTGTGTATTTGTCGTCTATGGTGTTGAATTCATCGATCGCGGCCATGCACATGCTGTGGTTATATTCATCCGTGTACTTTGCCGCGGTTGATGCTGGTGGTTTTGCAGTGGATTCGGCAGACGAGGCCGTTTTTGCTTTTTTGAGGGCTTGTTTTCTATTGCTGGGGCCTGGCATGATGATGGGCCAAGTAGGCGTAGTTGGGATTGCAAAATAAATTCAGGGCTCACGTGATCTCGTAGAGAAAACTGGCGTATGAGGGCTACTCTTGAACTCGTGTGTTGGGGAAAACTCGTGTAAGGGAGGGCTTTTGTGTCAGAATCCTGGGTGAAAACTTGTGTTTGATGGTGGCTCGGGTGAAAACTCTCGTGTACGGACTCGGTGACTTGTGTTTGGTGACGGCTTGTAGGGGAAAACTCTCGTGTTGGGGCTGCTTGTAGGGTAGAACTCGTGTGTGGGGAAACTTTCGCTGTGGCTCATGTTTGATGGGACTTTGGCTGTGGACTCACGTTTGGTGAGGAAGTTTTGTGTACTGTGATAAATCTGGCTCGAAAAGAGGCTAAGCTGAGAAAACTGGGCAAGGTTCGAATCACGATCTCATCACCAGGTGGACTAGGCAGGGGAGTCCTGAGCTAGTCGCAGGCTCAAGGAAAGCTCAGATCGCAATGGGATCTGGATAAGGATGAGGGTCTATCTACTACATGTCTAAACTAAGTAGTCCAACAGTCACGTGACCCACTACTACAACGTTGGGACACTCTGGATGATTTCTGCAACTATCACAATTGGCGTAAAACCATAAATCTCAGTGAGTTTACTTTCAATAGCATGGACACCGGCTTATGCAAACATTTTAGGTGATCTGCTACTTCACAAGCTTTCTATCGCCATCCCAGAGGCCATCATTCATCACAGAGCACTATGTGCCTTGTCTGACGGTTTACGAGAAGAGCATGGTGATGTGGTGGGCGAATGGGAGCAACAAGTATTAGCATGGGAAGTTGATCACACGAAGTTCTGTCCATACGATCTTCCAGAAAAAAGTTGGTTATATCATTCATTGACAGAGATGAGATGGCTAATACTTCTTAGAGGTGACACTGGCATCAGTCAAAAAGAAAATCTCTGAGGAAGAACACGAGAAGACAGCACGAGGCGAGGCAGATTTCACTGGTCTGGAGATGACTGTAAGCGACTTCATTATATCAGGCCTGGATCTCAAGGAGCAACAGTGAGTGATGTCGTGAGGATCTGTTCTTATGCACTAATATGGATTGATAGGCGACTACTGACTGTCAACTCTAAAAAGAAAACCGCAACAACCAATCAGGCTATTCAAATCCAGAAACAGTGGACACTCTTACTGAAATGCATCCATAAGTTCAAAGAGGCCTGTCATTTGTTCATGCCTGGTCTACACGCTTACATTGCGGCACAAGACATGCCCGGGGTAACCAACTCTGGCTTGCAGCCAGAGAAGATCAAAATTTATCTGCCTTTGACGATTCCCGCAATCCACCGCCAAAGGGTTTGCATCCCCGGTCTGTCAGTTATTGAAGAATGCCTCTGGTTTGCACAGACACATGAATCGTTGTGCAGCTTGCACCAGCACCTTCGAACTCGAATCATGGCAAGTAAGCTCACTTGCAAGAATGCATCATTGCAGCAGGCATACATATGCTTATGTACACTTCAAGACCAGGTTGAAGCTCGCATCCGGTGTAGTAGTGGTGCCTGTCATGTCACGTGACCTGGACCTTAGTCAGTAGCCAGTTCTGGATGTAGTAGACAGTTCTCTATCCCATCCACCCAGACCTTTCCGTGCGATTCCGTCCCCGATCCCGAGAGGTCCCTCGGGACCACTCCATCGTGGTGATGAGAGCGCGATTCGAGCCACGCCACCGGAGACCACAACATTCCACTCGCACAGACCCTTTTTGACTACAGCAACAGAGATTTTCGAGCACAGAGTACCCCCCCGAGAGCCCACCCGCGCGATTCCACGCAGCACACCCATGCAAAACACTACAAAAAACAATCTCCGATGGCCCCAGCGATACGTCCGCATCATTCTACATGCCCCGCGACCATCTTCACGACTTTTTGTCCATCCTCACCATTCCGCACAGCCACCTCGCGCAGCCACGTCACCAGCTTCGCCCACCAAAAACCCGACCAACCACGCCCAACCACGGCACCCCACACTCCTTAGAAGACCCCCACGAGGTTGCCGAGCCGGACGACGTATCCAACAACGCCGTCGCGCAGCCAGGCGCGCCCTCGATATCACAGTCCCCGTGTTCAACTTACCCTTTTTCATTAGGACACCCACAGGCGCGCTAATCAACACACAGACGGTCACGGTACCCCCGCGTTTGCACGAAAGCCCCACCTACCCCGTCCTAACCTGCGCTGTCCTCACCAACCCCGTTCCCACCCCCAACCATCCTTTGCCGCGTCGTCCGCCCACCACGTCATCACATCAGCTAACGCTCCTCGCCCGCGCCGGCACCTTCTTCCTCGATCCCATGGGCCCAACACAACACGTCCACGCAAGCTCACTCGCGTCTGCCGTCCTCGCGCTACCCCAAAAACCCATGTGCACGCTAACGACGCGTACCACCCCGTCCAACGGCATGCGACGATGCTCCACATACACACGTAGCCGCGAGCCCCACATCAACTCGTTTTATGGGCCCACACGACCATTCCCGGCGCAATCGACTGCCTCCACGCCAGTACCAAGCGGCAAAACTGGCCCAGCGCGAACGGTACACCCCGCCCCTCCATACCCCGTTTATACACACACGGCCCCACGTTCCACACCCTCACGAGTCCACGCACCACCACAACGGCCCATCCCCGCGATACGACGACCCCCAACCGCGTACTCAACGACGCGAATCCATCCGCCCCGCCCCCATGGCCATGGCCCCACCCACGCGACGTACCACGACGGCCATACCCCAAACGGACGCATTCGCGGCCCCGCCTACGCATCGTACAGCGGCCCCACGTCCCCCCGCGTCGACCCGTGCCCAACGACCCACCCGCTGAACCCGCGCCGTGCCGTGCCGCTTCTATTTTCACATTCCACCACTTTTTCCCCACCTTTTTTTGTTCACCACGACCCACCTTTGTTAGATCCATATGGAGTAGACTAGTTTACACCCTTGCTTTTCTTTGTGTGCTCTGCATTCCCTTTTTTGTTTTCTGCTTTTCTTTCAGTCCTTCCAGTTGGTTTCTGGGCTTTTCTTTCTTTCACTAGCGACGAGGGCGTCGCTACAGAGAGAGGGGGCACTTGTAGTAGTGGTGCCTGTCATGTCACGTGACCTGGACCTTAGTCAGTAGCCAGTTCTGGATGTAGTAGACAGTTCTCTATCCCATCCACCCAGACCTTTCCGTGCGATTCCGTCCCCGATCCTGAGAGGTCCCTCGGGACCACTCCATCGGGCTGCCCAGGGGCAGTACAATATTGCATGGGCTGCATTGCTGGCTCTGCATGGTCCTGGTGATTGGGAGAAGACACTTGCCATTCTCAAGCCTGAAGATGTGCGAGGTATAAGTGAGCAATCACTAACTCAGGAGGAGAAGGAAGATTACCACAGGACCTGCCAGATGGCAGGCTTGCCAGAGAATGTAGAGAACGTGGATACACCTATGGTGTCATTCGACCCCAGGCTGGCCTTGGGTGAGGGGTGAAGATCTTTGTCTTGGATCTGGTATTCAGTCAGTGAGCATGAGCTGGATGGGACTTCACAGGAAGTTGAAGCTAGTACATACATAACATACCAAGTTATGGTGAATTGACTTTCATCCAGGTCTCCATGTCGAATGGGCCAAAACCCAAGCTCGTGCAGGTCGATGGCGCGAAGAGTTACAACTACTTGAGGAGGAGATGTGCAGGGCATTGGAGTTTTGTTGGTGGCGTGCTTGGTGGTGGTTGCAACGTGCAGAGAGCGAGACTGACCCATCTAGCTATATCGCAGAGGGATGGCACGCCTATGCCATCAAGAATAGCTCTGCAGAGCAACAATGGGGTATCCGCTGGGCAGCAAGATGGGCAGCTATTCGGGAATGAGCACTGTCTTGAGGACCCAGCTGTCGAATGTCGAGAGCTCTGTGTCCTTGCCAGAGCTGGTGGTTGAGTTAAACGACGAGAATGAGAGCCTGAGAGACCTGGGGGGGGTGGAAGACGATGACAACGTGGGTACATATTAGCTACACATTGTAATGGCATTGCAGGGCATTGCCATCACGGTGCTGTCACTATAAGGGTCTCACAGGACATTACAATGCCCTCATGGCAGGGGGATTGCATACTGTCATTATAAGGGTCTCATTGTAATGGGTAGCTACTCATTGTAATGGCATCGCAGGACCTAACCTCACGGCAGAAGATTGCATGCTGTCGACATTATAATGCCCATTGGGGCCTGCAGGGGACGTTGTAATGGCATTATAATGTCCTCATGGCAGAGGGACTGGGTGCAGTCATTTTAACATACACCGCTGAGTTTCTCTGCATTCATTACAATTATACTCATCAGCAAAAGTAAAAAATTAATCCAAGACCATACATGGTCATGTAAGTGCCACCTTCTTTGGAACCCTTGCCAGAATGCGAGCTGGTCTTGCAAGGGCTTTTCTATGGACTGGTCTATCTTGGCAAGACATTGCCTTCCATGCCAAGGCTAACCAGACGTTGGGGCTCTTGAAAAAGACCCACTGAATCCCTATCACTTCCAAGAGCTTTGGCCGAATGCCTGCTTCTTCGAAGAACATTGCCTGACTGCCCAGCTCTTGCAAGACCCCACCAGAAGGTTCCCCTCTTGTAGTAAATCACAATATAGGTAGGGAGTGAAAGGTCACACAATTATCGTAGTACAATATCGTACCCACACATTTCGATGATACAAAAAACTGTTATCATTTCAAGGTACTGCACACTGGCATGAATACAAATCACAAACCACAACAAGACGAGACCCAGACATGAAGGAAATACCAGAACTAAGACAGTGAGACACAGCAAGGAGACGGCAAGGCATGAGGAGATGGCAAGAAAATGTTCGCAAGAAAAGGGAGATGACAAGACGGTCAAGTATGCAGTTTGAATGTAGACATGGCTGCTATCAGGCATTCCGGGCCCAGGCAGCACGTTGAGCAGCTAGGGTTGAAACTCCAGAAGTTTTGTTTGCTTTGCGTTTGGCTTGACTGGTTCGGTGTTGTGCTTTGGCTTTAAAAACTTGACTAAGGCCGTGGCGCCCTATCAGTAAAAAACCATGGCATCTGCGAAAACTTACTTTTCCCACCACTCAAGAGTCGCTTCGCTCCATTGGCGTTGGCCCTCAGGTTCGTTGAAGAGATCAACAATATTCTTGAAGAAATCAATTGCATTGAAGTCGCCGTCCTCAACACTCCACTCCTCTTGGCCATTGAGCACAAACCGAGCCTGAGTTCTCATGCATAACAAATTTTTGGATGACAAAACAGAGACACTTACCAGAACTGCAATATAACCAATGCCACACGGCGAGACTGATGTTATATTGTAGAGATCTGCAACTGACTTCTTTCCACTTGCTTGTCCAGGAGTAGCCTTCATTGCAGTCCGCGGTCCAGTGAAAATGTGCCAGAAGCACTAGGCCGTTGAGGAGAAGAGTTAATTAGGCAGCAAAACTTAATCTTACCGAAACAAGGAAAGGTCCTCTGAGAAGGCCCTCATTGATAGCGTTTACGCTGTATCCATCCTCGGGGTACAAGAATGAAGGCCAATCGTCTGCCATAATAAGGGTATTGACGTCCCGAACATCACGGCCATATCTGAATTTAAAGAGTACTAGTCAATATTTAAATACAAAACATGGACGGCCTACTTTTCAGGGTCCTTGTCAAACTCATTTCGTGAGCTGCGGGGACAGAGTAAACGGCCCGAAGCAGGGTGTGAGAACCCACGGTCGCCCTTATTTCGGTTTGTTACACTGATTGGAGAGATTCCGACAACCTGTGGGATGTAAGACATAGACACATAATGCAAGGTTCCAACATCATCTGTGTGAGCAAACCAGGCATGGCTTTCGAGCTGCAAATACACATCACAAAAAAAAAAGGCAAAGATATTAATGACTCACGAAAGAGATCAAATTATCAAAGGTATCAACGTCGCCCTTCTCCTCAAAGTACTTGAGTTGATCCTTGAGATCAGGTAAAAGTTCAAGAAGTGTGTTGAAAATATAGTTCGCCTCGATATGATCGTCCTCATTGCTGTATGCCATGACTGTAAAATGAGTGTAAAAATGAAATAAATCGACTTACAGGTCAGCAATAAGCTCATCCAAATCATCACCAAGTCCGTCGTTATTTCTCGTTTGCATGCCAATCTGAAATACCTGCAACAAATTGACGAATGGACTGAAAATGCGAGGGATGGCTCGTGCTATGCCCTTGTATGCGCCTAAATCATCTGAGCTTCTAAAAACAAAAGTGAGGAAATGATCTATCTGGCTATATTGTACCTACTTGGGCCGTTTCCGAGCCGATGAACCAGCAAGGAGCTTGCTGAGTCTCTGAAGATGGCATTTTCGCTTGTGAGCATTGTCAACCTGTGTATAATCAGCATCAAAATCCGAGTCATCGCTGTCACTGGTGTTCTCGTCATTGTTGCGTAGTTGCCTCTCCCTTCCGTTGTGATCATTTCCTGAAACTTGAATCTCGAGCTGATCAGAGGTGACTGGACTGGGGGATCGTTGACGGTTTTTCTTGCTTTGGCCAGTCACTGTGTTAGTCTTGCCATTCTTGGGAGGGGCTGAATGGTGAGAGGTGGGCTTAGTGGCAGCAGCAGCTGTCTTCGTCTTTGAATGATGGGGCATTTGGGAAGAAAACCTGACTGAGAAACTCAGCATTTGACCTAATTATCACATCATGTGCTTGCTATTCGTGTTGTGCAATCGACTTGGAAGTCGCACTGGCTGGCTGGCTGGCTGCCATGCGTATCTGGATTCTTCTGCTTGCTGTCATGGCATTATGCATTGCTTGTCAGAAAAGCTTTACAGACAACAGAGCACTCAGAGCACATCTCCGTTACTGTGAGAAAAATGCAAACCTCACTGTCGTTTCCTTGAAGAGAAGGAGCACGAATGTCCACACAACCATCCACACAAACATCCACACAAACTTCAAAGCAGCCAAGATACCACGACGAGAGATGGTTGATTTAGGGAATATTGAGGAGGAACGTGAGATCATATGAGAACGAGTGAATGAGGTGTGAAAGTTATGCTTTGGGTTATGTTTTGGTTTAACAGTTCATGATGTTGCATCAGAATCATGAAGTTGAAATGGAATCTGGACCATCAGGGCAGGATCTTTGCCAGGAAGGTGATGAAATTGCATCATTCAGTCGTGTTGGGCACAAACACAAGACACCACGAGCATTGTTGGACTACCTTCCAACATCTGTCACAGGCTTACCATTCCATATACCAAAGCCTACACATCCACGCAAGAAATGTCAATTTCAGGCAGCTGGAACCACAAATCCTAGCCGCTCCCCATCCCCACAAATTGATACTGTATGCGACAACATTTCCGAATCAGACACGGAGGTTTCTGTTTTTGAAATGGAACCCAATACCTTTGGACTCTATCGCCGCTACACTACAAAACCATCAACCGATCCTGAGGATGAAGTAATTCTTGACGTTTTGTGTGATGCACCAACACTTGCTATTTCGCCATCTTCGGACTCTCGGAATACTGGTCCTCTTTGAGGATTCGGCCAGGCCATCAAGAATCAGTTGGAAGCGGCACACACTGATTTATTCGCTCCATTCTTGAATGCCACCATCTTTCGGCTCATGAACTGGTTTTACAGTAATTCTACAAAATCTGTGGCAGGACTCGATAGCCTGGTTCACGATGTTATTCTAGCTGAAGATTTTGATTGGGAACACCTCCGCCGGTTCAGCGCTACATGTGAACTTCACTGAATTGACAAGCATGACAATGCCAAGGCTGAATTCTCAATAGAGGATGGCTGGCAGGAAGGCTCCGTCAAAATTCGGCTCCCAAAAGAAAAAACCAAACATCGCTCAGAAGCAGACGCTCCTGAATTCGAGGTTCCAGGGATTTATTATCACCGTTTACTTGAAGTAATCAAGGCGGTGCACCAGGACTCAGCCGCACGCAAATACCATTGGATTCCCTTTAAGCTCTTCTGGAAAGCTAACATCGCTCCTGCACCTGCACCATCTGATTGTACCAATGCATCTGAAGATGTCCGTGTCTTCAGTGAGATCTACAATCCAGATGCAATGATCAAAGAGGATGTCAGGATTCGTGCTCAACCACTTCAACCTGGAGATGACCCCGATCTCGAGACCGCCATTGCTCCTGTACTAGTATGGTCTGATTCGACCCACATCGCAAACTTCGGTACTGTGTCTCTTTGGCCCATATATGTATTCTTTGGTAGTCTTTCGAAATACTTTCATGGTAAACCAACATCATTCGCGGCCCATCATTTGGCATATATTCCAAAGGTAGATCATCTTTGTTTGACAGTCTCTTGCTCACCAAGATCTTCCCTGTTGGTTATTAGGTCCCTGATACTTTTCAAGATTTTTACCAGGGAATATACAACATTCCAGCAACCACAGATGTGCTCCGATTTTGCAAACGTGAATTAATGCAACAGATATGGCTTCTCCTTCTGGACAGTGACTTTATGCATGCTTATGAACATGGCATTGTCCTCCTATGTGGTGATGGTGTTCAACATTGGCTATTTCCACGATTCTTCACATATTCAGCAGACTACCCTGAGAAGTAAGTTATGATTCTGTTTCACTTAATGTTATGATTTCAACCCATATTTGACAGGGTTTTGCTTGCTTGCATCAAGTACCTTGCACATTGTCCATGCCCCCGCTGCCTTATCCAAAAGAGCCAGATTCCAGGCATGGGGACGACAGTTGATGGTCAATGATGTGATGAGATTTGTGAGGATGACAACTGGCTCCGAAAAACCATTGAAAGGGTCTGTAAATGGGTGTTTGAGAAAGGTGTCGGTCTGGCAAGTGTAAAGATTGGGAGGCTACTTGATGTCAAGTCTCTGCTTCCAACACAGGTTTGTCCTAAACACTTATGGACGACATTCACCTGACTTGCGAATGCAGAGTGCTTTCTCAGTCCGACTATCAAAATTTGGTTTCAACTATTACTCGATGTTTGTGCCTGACCTAATGCACAAGTTTGAGCTTGGAGTGTGGAGAGCAATCTTGACACATTTACTCAGAATTCTGTGTGCCATAGGCGAGGACAGTATCCAAGCTTTTAACAAGCGGTATGTAATTTGACCACCCTTATGAATTTGTCGCCTAAGTCACATCTAAGGTTTCGCATGGTTCCCACCTTTGGACGAGACACCATTCGCCGTTTTGGTTCCAATGTGTCTGCAATGAAGAAGCTTGCTGCACACGACTTTGAAGATATTCTGCAGGTAACTAGTGTGTTTTTGCATTTGTATTGGCTGAATGCCGATTTTCCAAGTGCATCATTCCTGTCATTGAAGGGCTATTGCCGCCACCACACAACATAATTGTCCTTGATCTTTTGTTTGAACTTGCAATGTGGCAGGCATATGCAAAACTTCGGATTCACACAGAGACGACCCTTACCCTTTTCGAGGATGCCACCAAAACTCTTGGTGCAGTTGTGCGCTATTTTCAGAGAACGACATGTGAAGCATTTATTACTGTTGAACTCCCACAAGAAGAAGCTGCACCCGGACGACGAGAAGCCACACTCGCAGCAAAAGGGAAGGGGAAAGGGAAGGGGAAAGTGCCTTCCGAGCGCAAGTGCAAGTATCTCAACTTAGCAACATATAAATATCACTCTCTCCGTGATTACATCAAGGCCATTCGTCATTATGGTACTACAGATAACTATACGACGCAAATAGTAAGTTTTTTGAGTATATTTGCATCTGCTCACACTGAAATGCATTGTTATAGGGCGAGCTGGAGCATTGCTGTGTGAAACGATTCTATGCGAGAACCAATAAAAATTCAAAATTTGCCTTGCAGATTGCCAGGCACCAACAACAAGAGGTACTCTTGCGAGCCATGAAAAAACGTGAAGATGAAGCTCACAACATAGTGGAGCGACAAGAGACATGTGTTGTACCCCCTGGTAAAGTGGTTCTGAATTTTGCTGATGACGAACCGCTTCCCTTTACATCGCCCAAAGTACATCACCACATCTCCGACTCACAATGCTACCCTCAAGATATTACTAGATGGCTCAGCAAGAATTGCAGCGATCCAGCTTTTGCAGTAAGTTCTTTGGCCTTCTTCATTTATGGGTACTGACTGTTGTCTAGAACTTTCTTCCCCAGCTCAAGGACCATCTGCTTGCCCATCTCACAGGTGTCACCTATGATGGAGATGAGCATCATTTTACAGACGCTGACCGCAACTGTGTCAGATTTGTCAGTAACCGAATTTATCGTCACAAAGTCATCCGTATCAACTACACAACCTATGACATGTGCTGGGCCCAAGATTCCATCAATCCCTGTACCCATGCTGATGTTATGGTGCTTGCCCATGAAGATGACGGCGGTGAAGATGATCGACATCCTTATTGGTATGCTCAGGTTATTAGTGTCTTCCATGCCAATGTCAGGCATGCTGGCCCGAATGCAAGGTCAACAGAGTCTCAGCACATGGAATTTTTGTGGGTCCGATGGTTTGGTCATGATATGAGCTCGCCAGGTGGACTCAAGACACAATGTTTACACCGCATCGGCTTTGTCAATTCTGATGATGCATTTGGCTTCCTTGATCCAAAGGAAGTTGTCTGAGCAATTCATCTTATTCCGGCATTTGCACATGGATGGAGCTCACTCCTCTTGGGGCCATCTATTTCCCATCATGCAAGTGAAAACGATGAAGACTGGGTCTACTATTATGTGGCTATGTACGTATATTTTATTATCATGATATTCGTCATGATTTTGATTGATTTTCTACTAGGTTTGTTGACCGTGACATGTTCATGAGATTCTGGGGTGGAGAGGTAGGGCACAGGGGGGCCGAATTTGTCAAACAACAATTGCCAAATCATGAACTTGAACCAGCAGCCCAGGTTCATAAATGATATTGATGCTGGTGGTGGCTCAGTGTCGGGGGACATGGGACAAGGCAGCAGTGGACAAGTGATTGAGGAATACAATGAAGATGAAGAGGCTGACTACGGCTATCGAGATGTCGAGGAGGCAAATGATGGTTCTGAAGTAGACCCGGATGACATGGGCGATGTTCTAGTCATTGGAGATTTGGGACCAGAGGATGGAGAGGATTTTGATGTGGAGGACCTGTATGGTGATGAGGGGTATGCACCGCTGTGATCTTGTTGCATTCACAGTGTCCGTTCACTTTGTAAATCGGAAATCTTACATACAGTCAGGCTCCTACCAAGCCGATGTAGAGAGAATGAGGGCTGCATCCCAGTAGCAGGTGAAGGATGTTTCCGAGACTTAGAGACTCCGCATCACAAAAATTTCAAACTCCACAACTTTACTACCCTCGACCCTCTCTACAACGGCTTGCACAAAACATTTATAAACAATGTCACGCTTCCAAAAGTAGAATAGCTATAGCAAAATTTAGTCCTCCCCTGTATGAAATGGCAGTCAATCCCCCCGGACGCGCCCCCTCACTGGAAGAGCTATGGAAGGCTACCAAAAAGCAATTTGGACAGGTTCCCTGTCTGTGGCAGTTGCACGTAGTAGATGCACTCCTACAACAGAAAAAAGATGTCATTCTCACTGCGGCAACAGGAGCTGGGAAGACACTTACATTGAGACTGGTATGCCAAACTGAGTGCCCAATCAATGACAGGTTTGTGCAAGCACAGACAATCATAGAGAGCATCAATTATTGTGATTGGATGTGTCATGATCTCTACAACAAGTGGATGGTCTTGGAAGAAGGAACTATGAAGGACAAAGGAAAGAAGCTCATGGATAGTAGTTTTGTGGTCATAGATGCACTGTAAAATGGCTGCTGCTGCCTGTACATTGAGCATGTCAAGTCGAAGGCAGTACGAGCAGGTGATGACTAGATCAGGATATACTAAATCAGGATGGAGTAACGGTGTGATGGGATTGTTTACAAATGTTTTATGCAAGCTGTATTGAAGAGGGTCGAGAGGACAAAGTTACGGAGTTTTAAAATAAGACACAATCTCGGGATGTCCCATCTATGATGTAGTACCGTCCTCTCTCACCCTCTGAAATCCGGCTTGGAAGGAGCCTGACATACAGTATGCAATCTTCTGTCATAAATGGCTCATGTTCCAAGTCATTGTCAGTACATCCAACCTCACCCCATCCAGCTTTCGTCTTGGCAGTGATTATAACAGATCCGACTCTGGTGCCACATTGTATGCCTACCACCCATCTACCCGATCCTTGCCTGCCCATACCAGCATGCCAAGTGTTTAGATGGGTCACCTGACCTTGCAACGATTCTGCACTTTTGCTGATGCTACAGGGACTGTTGACTATTCGGCCACTATTCCCAACAGATAGCTACCTCTCTGGCATCATTAACCAACTAGAGGATCATTTCCCAGATGCACGCAAACACCAGAACAGCCCTCTGGTCTCTCATATGGTACGCTTGCCAGCTGCAAGCGCCATTACAGTTCACCAACCCACAAAGACCCCCTTTCGCACATCAACCTTTCCCTCACGGTCTCCTACATCCACACTGACTTGCCCCATGATGACAAGCTTTTCATCGCGCAACTCCTGACCGGTTTCTTTGCCCTTCTCCACCTTGGGGAACTGACTTATCCCGATAACGTCAAGATACAAGACCCTTGCAAACTGTCACTCCGTCACACCATTGTGTTCACTGCCTCAACTTACAGCTACACCCTGCCCACCCACAAAGCCAACTCCTTTTTCCAGGGCAACGTCATCCATGTCCAACATGCTGGAGACCATGACCCTTACCATTTTTTCTCTAGTTATCTTTTTTCACATGATCTGCTATTTCCTTTCCATGCACCCCTCTGGCTCAAGGCCAAGGGGAGCATCCCCCACCATTCTTGGTTCATCAAATGCTTGCGCACCTTATACATCAGGAAAACCTGATATTACTTAATTTTGTCTTAGGGTGTCTTAGTGCATCTTGATCTTCTTAAATTTTGTAATTAAGATGATCAAGAAACTGTACCTACTTGGGCCAAGACAAATTTTCTTAATTTGTCTTAATTGTAAAAAAAGTTCAGGTGGGAGAAATGTGAGTTGATGGCTTGAAAAAGCCTTTGTCTTGGTAGAATTTGCACATTTTAGGTAGAGATAGTGATGAAAATTGGACTGTTTACAAGCAGTATAAAATTGGGATTAAGACCGACTAAGACAATTAAGACAATCTAAGAGATTAAGACTTCCCACATGACAATTTTACCTTTTAGTTGAGTTGGTGTCTTAATGTCTTAATTGTCTTAGTCGGTCTTAATCCCAATTTTATACTGCTTGTAAGCAGTCCAATTTTCATCACTATCTCTACCTAAAATGTGCAAATTCTACCAAGACAAAGGCTTTTTCAAGCCATCAACTCACATTTCTCCTACCTCAACTTTTTTACAATTAAGACAAATTAAGAAAATTTGTCTTGGCCTAAGTAGGTACAGTTTCTTGATCATCTTAATTACAAATTTTAAGAAGATCAAGATGCACTAAGACACCCTAAGACAAAATTAAGTAATATCAGGTTTTACTGATGGTGACTACCCTGTCAGTGTCGCTGGGCAATCCATGCACGCCGGAGGCACAACATCTCTCACCATTGCCGGTGCCGCGCCTCACATCATACAGGCTGCCGGCCGCTGGTCCTCCTCCGTGTTTCAAATTTATATTCGCAAAAAACCAATCCTGCTGCAGGCACTGGTACACAGTGACGCCGTAGTTTCTCATTGAGTCCTTTGTCTTTCTTCTTTCCTTCCTTTCCCTTTTTCACACATTCTGTGCCTTCCTCCCATCTCTCTTTCTCACTCCTGAACATTTTCTTTTGAACCCATTGAATCTCCCATTTCCACATAGACTTTTTACCGATCGTACGCCACAAATGTACTTCAAATTACAAAAAACATTTTTCATGGACTCCTGGCTCCAAGCCAGAAGGGACAAGCTCCAATTCTTTGCTATTCCTCATGCACCACATGAGCAGAGTCAATTAGCCATCAAGTCATTCTTCTACTCACCCCGACTGGCTAATCCTGACGTGCGATTCAAGCAGAGTCAATTAGAAGCTGCAGGATAATCAAGATATTCTTTTCGGATAGCATTACAATATATTACACATATTTCTTCCCTCATATGATCGTTCACTACTTCAAGAATGGGCACATTCCACGTTATTGCCAGCGGCATCGTGCACGAATCCTACGTAACAGTTGGGTACATAGTCGCGAGGACCAGGGGCTCCATTGTCTTTGGCGCCGGCAGCCCTACGCGACGCATCGTCAGCATCGAGTTTCACACTCATCGACAAGACCTACAAGGCTGCCGCATGGAATTTATCCACGGTCTCCCTGTCGGGAGCCTTAAATCCAAAATGGACGTTCTTCGTGGGTTCTCTTACGCTCGGGTCCTTGGCGGTGATGAAGAAATCAGGGGTGCCTGAAGCCTTGGCAAAGCCGATGAAGTTTTCCTTGGATTGCCATTCTTGGTAGCCGAGAGTGGTGAGGACTGTGGTATAAAATGTTTTCCTTGCCTGAAATTGGGCCGGGGTGACGACGAGGCAAACGTGTGAAACCGTCATTGTTGTCTTTATCTGTCCGTGGCAGAGGTAAATAGGGCACTGGAGATAATTTAGTGAGAAGTTGACCTTTGGTGGTGAGATGTAGGGCGAGTGAGACGGGCAAGAGCCATTACACACCTTATATAGGGGATCCAGGACAGATGGAACAAAATTCGGCGCGAGAGTTAGTGTACACGTAATGTATTGTGCCGAGCGTTGTGCAGTGTGTAAAGTGGTCTATGTCATCTTTCCAGGATCTCGAATATGTTCAGACCAACAGGCGGCCGCGGGCGCTGATGCACGTTGCTGGTCGAGGCAGGTAAACAAGATATTCGAACTACCTCGCCCCCGTACCTTCGGCCTCCAGTAAGAATTTTGACGGGGAAACATGTTCTCCGATATCAAATTCAGTCCACCTTCACCGATTCTTGGAATGACAGACAGTCTCCCTACGTTTGTCAGTCCATAAACTATGTGAGTGTCGAAGGTCCACTAGTGGCATGTATTCCACAGGGTGCATACGGTAGATGTCGTCTGGGAGGACACGTTTGCAGTTCGACGTTGTGTTACGCCAACGACTCGGATCTAGGGTGGACATTATAGGAGAACAACCCGGCGCATGCCACAAGCCGTCTAGGCCTAGCAGAATTGGTGAGGGTGTGAGATCTCGACAGGGTTAGTCCTCATCGAGGCCTCATCCATTCGAATTCTGTTGGCGCAGAGTTCACAAACAACGCATACAAGCACGCATACAATCTCGCCTTCAAAGCCAGCGGAAGACACGAGCGGAACCTAATCCGAGTGCGAAAAACATGGGGAAAAACTGTTTGGTTGCTGTCCGATTTCGTCCGCAACTATGCTGGACCGTCTCCCTTACTGCCTCCTCCAATCTCTCCCGGGATACATCCACAACCTCCCAGACTTTCGCTCATCCTCACCTCTTCCATTCTACACACTTACTGTGGTTCCCCAACACCACAACAGCTCCTCAGATTACGCACCTACAACCCTATTCTCTTCGCCGTCAAGGCCCGCGCTCTTTCAGCCCATTCTGTCCGATCCACCCAGAACATCGCACAACTCCATACCGCCATCAAAAATGGACCGGAAGCAGTCCTAAACCTAGCACTAAACGTTTCCCCGCTCGAAAAGGAAGACCTTCAAAACTTGCCCCAAGCACGACAAGTCATCGACCAGTTGGCAGACATCCTGGAACCACAATGCGGGTTGTCATCAGAGGAAGGTGACATGATTACAGTGTGCAACAATGTTTCGCTTGCCCTTGTCAACTACTGGATATACTGTGAGCTGTTCTGGAAAACGATTGAGGCACAGTATCGAAAGTCCGCTACCCCCGTTATGTGTCTGCCATCTGCAAGAATGCGCCAGAACTGGTTCGTTTTCTGTGTACCGGACGATAACACTGAAGTTGTGAGGGAACTCCCATTTATTGGTGACATCGCCGGTTTGTCGTGAATGAAACATATTTGCCATCACTAACCAGCTCCTATTCGTTTGTGCATATTACGGGTAGCGCGAGGAGGATTACAATGTGGTCAATATCTCCGACGAAACCAGCACCGGCTACACTGGGACTTCAGTCACTGGATTTGACATGCCTACTCCGATGCACCGACGACATGTTCTATCCTATCCAGAAGAGAATCATACCAAATTATCCAAGCGGAAAAAGAGGAGATAGAGCGCTTTCGCGCATAGAGAATGTGCGGAACGTCGTTAAGCACCTGGGCATTGATTATTTGAGGCTGCTCCTTCCTGAAGCCGAATACAGGCCAATACCGGAGAGTGTGAAGGAGGTAATGGAAGCCGGTAAGAGCGGGGAAGTCATGATTCCTAGGTCGTGGATGGTCAACGAGGAGACATTGGGCTGTGCTTTTTGATGTATGATTATCACATTTAACTCCCTCAAAGCTTTCCCCCACGTACAGAACCAACACGTAGTCGCAAGCCAGATGTAGTTACGGTTACTATATCATACATGACCTTGTGATAAGAGAAGGGTGATGGCACAATCTTACTAGAAGGAAAGTAGTCCAAAAATCGAGTGAGGATGCAGTCCAACAAGAAATAAGTCTCAAGCCTACAATAGTTTCTCCCTCGATCCATTGTATTTCCGGGATCTAAACACAGGCGTGAGGACCTGTTGCGCAGGGCACCAACGAGGGCACTAACACCTGTCGTTGAATGCTAGGGCGAAGACAGGAGCTCCTTCCAAGATGGTAAACCATAGTAGGAAGGAAGCTCCTTCCAGACATTCATCTGCCAATCACGCCAACGCACCCGAAGGTCTGCTGTGCAACTGGAGCAGAATTTCTTGAAATGCTCGTGCCAACAACAAGTGTGGAGCGTGACAACAGTGTCCATTCTCTCCAATACTAGCATAAGCTGTATCACCGCAGCACCGCATCGATCCTTGGTAGAACATGCAGGTCCAGTATGGAAAATGCGGAGCACTGTTTTACGTAAGCGGTCGCGCCCTAAGCAGAGCATCGTTAGACCTTCATGTCGAAGAAAATAGGTACCCGAGGCTGTGGAAAATCCGCTGGCGATCGTCGAGAGGGAGGACAGTGTTAGAAGGAACGATAGGGCGGCGGGAAGGAGACTAGATGTGCCAGTTTCGAGGGCAAGGTTAATGACCTGAACATAAAATGCGGGTTCCTGGAGAGGCAGACCAAACCCTCCTATAAAGTCGGACGGACAACAATGTTGTAGTAATTTCGTGGCCTCGCTATACAGTTGCTCGACCCCGTACTTCTTTCCAAGGCGTAGAAATGCCGAGATCATAGGAAACGAGGAAAGATCAGCTGCCTTGCATTTATATCTAATCCGTGGCATTGCAGTGAACCATTGAATAATTTGCTGAAGACAATCTTGACTCTCACCCTCGATCATAAATCGCCTTGAGAAAGTGCAGCAAATCATCTGCCGAGTCCAAGAGGCGGACAACTGGACACCCCTCCACAACTTCGTCTCCTGCAACGAGCTGGGATAGGGAAAACATGTCTTTGAAGATGGTCGAGGATGCACAAAGGATACTACGATGTATGCGGAATTGGGTGTTGTCGGCTTGGAGAACCAGGTTCCCGTCATCGAACCAAATCGATGATTGGATTGGAGGTGTAGGGTGGCTGACGACGCTAGACTGCATGACACTGACACGATACGAGTACGTGTTGTAAGGGAGGGCGAGATAACGCGCTAACTGCAGCAGAAACGTGCAGATGCAAACTCAGCTGTCCAATTGTCCAAATAGAGTTGCAATATCCTCATCCATGGCCAGATAAGTATGTCCACAATTGCTTGCGACGATAGATCCCAAATGCAGCGCGGCGCAAAACCCCTCCTAGCGGCTCCGGGTTACCAGCAGATTGACGGGTCTTGTTGTAGCGCAAAAATGTTGTAGCGCAAAAAAAATCGTGGACAGCCTACGGAACACAGGTGAGCGCTCATCAAAGACAAGTCGGCAAAAACAAACTGGTTATTGGATGCTGTGATACCGGTACAAGTTACCAGCTCACCAACAATGCTCATGCAAACCAAAATTTCATAAGTTTCCAAGCAAAGAAAAAAATCACAGGTCGGAAAGACGCGCCGTGTAGCTCCGACTTAAAAAGGTACGCGCCATACACAAGCTCGAGCGATTTTGCCTTTCACCTTTCTGTCACGGTCATGGCACCAACAGACGAGCTGGAATACCTCAAATCGCTCGTTTCCCAGCTGACAGACAAGATAAATGCTCTGGAAGCCAAGGCGAAGAACACTGTCCCGAAAACACCAGCCCAGCAGCTTCGAACGATCCTGATCGGGCCACCTGGTGCTGGTGAGAACTACAGTCACTGTGCGCGGCGGGTTGCAAATAGATTCACTTTCTTCAGGCAAAGGAACCCAGGCACCCAGAATTCGCGACGAATTCTGCGTGTGCCATCTTGCCACGGGAGACATGTTGAGGGAACAAGTCGCCCAGAAAACACCACTCGGTGTGCAAGCAAAAAGTATTATCGATACCGGTGGTCTCGTTAGCGATGATATTATGGTAGGGATGATCAAAGATCAGCTAGAAAATAATCAGAATTGCAGGAACGGGTGAGTCGATCGCTGCATTTCCCACATGCATGCCCCCATGCATTGTAACGTAAAGTGAACTGACACATGTCAATGACATAGTTTCGTTCTGGACGGGTTCCCTCGTACAGTCCCTCAAGCCGAAAAGCTTGACGGAATGCTCCAGGATCGCAACGAGAAGCTTGACTCTGTCGTTCAACTCAACATTGATGACCAACTGCTCATTTCTCGCATCACCGGCCGGCTGATACATCCTGCAAGCGGAAGGACATACCATAAGGAGTTCAGGTGCGTCCTCTCGAATGACCGAAACCTCATGACTTCACATTACCCTTAGTCCACCAAAAAAGCCAATGGTGGATGACCTTACTGGCCAACCTCTTATCCAACGTTCAGACGACAACGTCGAGACCTTGCGCAAGCGACTTGCAGCTTTCCACTCGCAAACAGGACCCGTTGTCGATTATTACAAGAGAAAGAGCCTTTGGTGCGGCATTGATGCTGCACAGTCGCCGAACGTGGTTTGGGAGCATCTCAGACAAGTATTCACCGCTTCACGATAGAGGCATGTCGCAAGAATAAATGTGTTGGCTATTTTACTATATTCCTTCCCCGACGGTTTGACATCGTCAGGGCATTAAGATGAATGCTCAAGGCAATGAGGCCTCACGGCCTGGAATAACATGAAATGGTTTCGATTCCGAATGAAGACCGCTATATTGGCTAAATATAACCGGTCACCACGTCATTGATGTGATCCTTGAAAATCTGCCCGGACTTCCTCATGGCAGTACTTGACATCGAGACAGCGAGACCATGATAAGTAGCAATACCGAGGAGTTTTCATGCCATTCGGCCACGATTTCAAAATACGATATCATGTGGGGTAAGTCTCCGTTGGAGGGAAAGGAGCTTGTTTTGAACTCCATCGGGGGGCTGGGCCAGGGTACTTGGCCTTGTGTAGATGCCAACTTGATACGGAGTACAAAGACACCCCGAGGGTGCTCTTCGGGGCCGAAAGGTTCACCGTTGTAACGTCTTGGGGGTAGCTTTGCCGCATTAGAACATGAAAACTTTACCGGGTAGATAATTGTGGTGACCCGGACGTGGGGAGAAGACATTAGCCAGCACAGCCTCGAGGTGACAGCGATGTATCTTCCCAGAATCGACCAACGGGGCAAAAAGCCTGTGAGAATGAGGCACAAGTACAGGTACAAAGTAGGTTTTGAGCTTGAAAGGTTATGAGAGATTGCTCATTAACTATGGATGGAGGTTGGTCAGCTGTCATTGCGTAGGAAAGTTCCAGACCATAATGTAGACCCATCCGAACGGCCAGTGGCCCAATGATATTATAACGATGATCATGAGGTCATGTTGGCGGAGCTGGCAAATGTCGTGCTTGGTTGTCGCAACCAGAACAAAACCTCAGTGACAGGTAAAAACGCTGGTGAACGAGTAAACGTCGAATGGTGGATGCATCATAGACCAGTTGTACATACCACATTTCAAAGTACTTTATTGAAGCACCAATCAGGAACCAAGGACAGTCACGCGACGATACGCAAAGGCTTTAAGATTCTGAAACGTGAAAGAGGAGTCTTGCATGCCAGTAGTCACCTGTCGCCGTACAATGCATCTGCTGGCGAACATAAGTTCTCCAAAAGCCGAACAAGATCACGAGTCGTAGTTGGATTTGTGCGTTGCGCAACGTTGACAAGTCTAGCCAGAGACCATTTCAAGGACTCCAAATTCAGATGTGGAGAACGCACACCTAATAGGTACCGAGATTGACGATCATTGACAACAGTACGGAAATGAAGGGTTCTAAGAGCTTGGAAGAGCCTAACTCTAAGCCCAGCTCTGCCTTCAGACGATTTTGGTGTCTTGCAGCTACGGTGCTGGGAATTTTGGTGCGCTCAAAAGTGTGAATAAAAGAGAGGGACTTGTTTCATGCGCCCCTGCAACCTTCAGCGCTTCAGCCTTGAAAAGCTTGAGTTAATTAGTTAATTATGTCGAGACCAAAGCGGGTGCCAGCTGGCAGGAAACGATTTGCCAGATTAGGACTGGTGCCCGCAAGTCTAAGATCCATTCGGGCGATGTTTTCGACATCATCTCCACTTGTTCACCCTTGACGCAATAAGGGGCTCATCTTCATCATATGCTCGAAAATTCGCCGTCACCAAAGCGTTTTTTGTACCGAGCAGAGCCCTTGAAGATGACCTGACAGTGTTCTGTCAACGGAGCAAAGGAAGGCTGCGGTCCGCTTCCATTGACGCCCATGGCGACGACGAACGTTCCAAGTTCCTGATTGTCGCCCAGGTCAGGGCAAGGCTGTTTGAAATTCAGATTTGGTGGCTGACTGTGCCGCGGCAAGTCAGCTTTTATATAATTCGCTCACCAACGCGATCCTGGAACTGGTTTTTTGGGGTTGCCCCACCCCTTTCTCCTTTCTCACCTGCACTCCACGACGACCCCTCCAGCACTCGCTCGCCAGCGTTTGTTTATTGCGATATCTGCACAGTCCGCCTTTTTATTCACAAGTGCTCCCGACGAACCCCTGCTTCGGCACGTCCATCGTCGCTGGCTCATTTTTCGCCAACACACACACGCGGAATTCCCTTCTGGCCTTCCGAACTTCTGCTCAGCATCCACTTTGGACCCCATAAAAGATCACCTCGGCCGCAGGTGCTTATCAGAGTTATCTTGACAGCGTTTGTCATCTAACCATGTCGGCATTTTACTTCTCGAAAATATGTAGGATCAATATCGCTATCTATCCATCATTACCTAGTTTTTTGTGACGTCCTATAGTGGCTTCCCTTTAAAACTCGCCGCCGAGTACAATTATTTCCTGGACTCGATCCAAACACTTCCTGTAGGCCCTTGTTAAATACTCTAGGCCTGCCCGAGTATTTATTTGCAACGGCTAATCCCATTATTTCTTTTTAGGCCTTCCTGTCTTGGTCTTGACGGACGCTTGCGTATCGCTACCAATCTGATGAGTTCCACCATGACCGTTCAGCTGAGATCCCCTCCACCAATAGATCGCATGCACACCCGGTATTCCAACACCGCCAGCGCCCCTCTTCCTCTCATTCCCCGCAGATCGCCATCTATCTCACGCTCCAGTGTCTTCCCCACCACACCAGTCTCGTCTAAAACCACTATCGTCAAGGTACAGCCCCCAACGCCTCCCGACAACGCAACGTTCGCCGCCCCGCAAAAAATTCCATGTGCGTTTGAGGACTCCGACGTTCGTTCAAGGAGGATTCGAGGCCAACGGTTACCCATTGTGTGCCCGCCTGCACTGTCCACGCCGACACCCGCAGTGCTCAAAGCAAGCATGGAACCGCTTAATCACCGCCACTCGCAGTGCGAGGACATAAGGCGTCAATCCAGCCGAGCCTCGGACGACGTGTCAGATATTGACACCCCACGTCCGCACGCCACAATCGCCAAGCGTCGGCTGCCCCCAGATCTCCCGCTCTCTGCCATTCAGCCAGGCAACGTTTCGGAGTTGTCTGATGTCACTTCCACTGAAATATCCCAGTCGGCGCCTATTGTGATCCCGCCGGCTGTCGAAGCGAAACTTGTGCGAAAGAAGTCTGGTCAATTGGTCAAGTCATCATTAAAATCATCAAAGCCGCAGGTTCGCGGTAGCCTTTCCATCATCACCCGCAACATGCCCAGCAAAAGCGAACCGAATACACCCACCCATGCCAAAGCCGTTCACTTTGATGCGTGTTTAGAGCATGTCAAACTCTTTTTGGCGGAACAAAAACCTCTCGCTGTTTCTCGGGGTGGCAGTCCAACCACGGACACGAGCGGCACGGATAACGATTTCCCGTCGTTTATATATGGGAATTCTGACAGGGGCAGCACGCTGGACAAGCTGACGATGAACGTCATAAATATGCCGCCAATGGTGAACACCTGGGCCGATGTGGCCCTCGAGGAACTCAAGCTGTCGCAGGATACGACGAGCATCCTTGGGAATGTGAGAGTGCGGAACTTCGACTACCACAAGTGGATAGCGGTCCGCTTCACGTTCGATTCTTGGCAAACCACAAGCGAAGTCGCGGCCAAGCATACCCATACCCTCAACGGTGGAGAATTCGATAGATTCACCTTTTCGATCAGGTTGAGCGACTTGTTGGCCCGAATCGAGGAGAAGACACTCCTGATGGCGTTGAGATACACAGTTCAGGGAAGGGATATCTGGGACAACAACTGTGGCCAAAATTATCGCGCACGGTTCACCAAGTCAAAATCTGAAGAAGGATCTTCAGGCAGCGATATTGCGGATTTAACAAATAGGCTGGCGAATGTCGTGAACGGAAAGGAATACGGAGACTATCACCCCACACATCTTGCTCGCCGCCCTGCGGACGCTGTGAATCGTGAGAAACCTCCCGCCTTCAAGGAAGTCACATCATTGGCATCTCGATACGATCTCAACGCCTCATTCAAAAGTCCCTGGAAGCCTCCCTCTCTCCCCTCTCTGGACACCAGGCATTCGTTCCCTCCTTCTCGCAATTCGATACCCTGGCCTAAAAAAGGTGGTGTGCTGGCCCCAGCCGGAGACCCCAAACCCCCCAGCCCGCCACTTCGCAAGCGAGGCAGTAGTCCTCTTGGCTCTCCTCGGGAATTGTGTGACGAAGACTTCCACCCCGTGGTCCATATAGGATCTGATGCGGAAGATCTCCCATTCCACCGCAGCCGCCATAGCCGAAACCACCAACGAAGCTATTTCGATATCACATCATGTGAGAGCGGTAACGTGCGGAGGACAACACCGGGGACACCGCTCGCGAAATCGCCCGACGACATGGCGGCGGCGAAACCGCTTCCAAAAGTTTCTGGCCATGATTCCCTGACTCTGGAAGATGATGACTCATTTTACGCGACCCCATTCGGTGTTGGTCTTGGTATGGGAGTTTCTCCGCGGTCGTCTGCGCCGCTGTTTACGAGGAGGGACTCTGGTGCGGATAGCGAAGATTCGACACCGTCAATCATTTCCCCATCGAGTTCATCCCGCTCTGTCTCGCCATCACCCACGGAGATGTTCATGATGACGACAAATCTGGTGGAACAACCCCACGACAAGTATTCACCGACCAATTCACCTGCTGATTACAGTCAATTCTTGAACAAGTGGGTGTTGGAATTTTTTTTGTTCTGACCAAATAAAATTTGACCCCCTCTTTTATTCTTGTAAAACACAACAGATTCTGCTTCTACACCGGTCCTAAAACTCTCTTGGATGATTCAACGGAGTTGTTGCCTCGTTCGCAATCTGCATCCAGCATCGACACGCTACTCTCAACCCCACCGTCACCACCCTTCTCTCCCATGTCAGAACGTCACCTGTCCCCATTTTCCACGCCCACACGTACCCAAAGTTTCGACGAAACTGTCTACAGAAGCGGCTCGTCCACACCGACACCCAAAACGTTCATAAAGTCCCCCAACCGTTTCAATATCCTCACGTGATTCAGGTTCGTTTTTTCACACCCACACCCACACATCGTCCGCGGTTACAGCCCATCGGGAGGCTGGTCGCCATTTAGACGTTGTATTGTTGTATTCCTCTGAACCATTTTTTTTTTTCACGATTTCCAAACATACGAGACAAATTTCATATTGGCGATTTTTTGATTTATATTCATCTCCTCACACGAACACTCATGATTGATTGATTACCCTTCTATCATCCACGTCCATGTACGCATGTATGTAATCCTATGCACACCTTTTTACCTGGCTAAGCCTGCGAAAAATACCAACAACATTTCAGATAAAAATAATTCATGCATTCACAAACAGAGATCTATTCAATATCTCGTCCTACGCTGCACCCAGCGGCTTTGGCGTCCCCCGCCTCGGCCCCAATCTTCTCCCCCTCCGCGACCCCACTCATCTCCCCCAACGCCCGTTCCAAACATATCCTCCTGTGGCGGCAGGGGTCCGCTTTGCCTGCCGGAAACTGGATTGGTGCCATCCATAGCACCAAATCCCGGAATGAAATCATCACTTATTCCAGCGTCAAGTGTGCCTGCCCTCCGCCCATATCCCAGGTCAGGCCCCGGTAGCACGGAACCACCCGCTAACGAGGTCGTTCCGGCTGCAGCCGCTTCCTCCTCCTTGCCCCACCACGTACCTGCACCGTAGCCAAATCCAGGCACCATAGTGTCCTCCTCCTCATCCTGCCCACTCATGTCGGTCATCTCTGGCGGCTTCTCCCCGCCGCCGGAGAACACAGATGATGCGTCGCCAGGGCGTTCGCGTGACCAGAAACGGGTGGTGTGGTCGTTGGAGGCGCTGACGAGGATGTGGCCCAGTGGGTGGAACGCCAGTGACCACACGTTGGAGTCGTGTGCCTGTGAGAGCGTAGCGCGAGGTTGCGAGGCGGGCTGCGTGGGAGTGGTTTCTGGGGATCCAATGTCCCAGTGTAGGATGGCACCCTCCGAGCCGCCGGAGACAAGGATGGGATGCACTGGGTGCCAGGTCACAGCTGGAACACGAGGTGCAGGGGAGAGAGAAAAATCAAAAAGACCAAAGCAGATGGGAGTGAAATGGGGAGCTCACAGCACACTTCCTTCTTGTGTCCTTTGAGGATACGGAGCTCCTTCATGGCACGGATGTCAAAGACACGGACAGTCTGGTCACGCGAAGCACTGGCTACGAAATTGCCGTTGGGTGACCATGACACGGCCTGGACGGTATTTTTGTGTTGATGTCTGATGAAGGTGACATCAGCGACAAGTCCCCTGTGCTGACACTGATCCCGCTGAACAACTTACAGAGTTGAGAGCACGGTGCCAGTACGTGGATCCCAGAATTTGACTTGGTTATCTTTGCTCCCTGATACGAGGAGACCTTTCGTAGGGTGCCATTCAACGCATTTGACGTCCCAACCGTGGCCTATGCATCGTGGTGAGCTTCTGGGAGTAATCATAGACAGAGGATGCTACCGGTTAAGATGCTCTCCTCGCGACTCTCCTCGAATGACCATATGCGGACGCTGGAGTCGTCGCTCGCAGTGGCGAAGCGACTGTCATCTGGGCTGAAGCTCAGTCCGCGGATGGCCTCTCTCGAGCGTGAGCCCTGCCACGCGGTCAGGTTATTCATGTTGGGCTGGAAGTACTTGATGATACCGCTCTTATCTGTGGAGGCAAGGTACGCGCCGGAGTGGGTAAAGGAGAATGCGCAGACGGCGGTGTCGTGCGCCTGAAGGATGGTCTCAAAATTGAAGGTAAGGCCATTCCAAAGGGTGAACTCTCCGCTTGTCGAGCCGGTGAGCACGCGCCGACCCTCAGGTGTCCACTGTGATATTTTGAGCCGAACGGTGTTTCGAGGCTCAATTTGTTAGGGGGGAAAAAGATGCTGCGTACCATAACGACATTGACCGGACATCTGATTTTATTTGTCGATGTATGCACAAATTTTGTACACAGCGAGGTTGAGGGGTTGTCGGGGTATGCTTTTGGAGGTAGAAGCTGGTACCTGGTCAGTACGAAAAGTCGCAATACGAACAAGTGGACTCCGTACGTCAATGATGTGTGGTGGACTCGGCCGAAGATATGGCACATAAGTGGGATTCGGACGCAATTTTCTCATCTACCAATGAATCCAGTGAAGAATATTTATTGAAGGAGTGAATAGACACACCAGCGCCCAGCGACCCAAGCCGCCATTGTAGTCAACCGTCCGGCGTGGTCTAGTCTTCTTGACCGCCTTCCCGTCCAGAGCCTGTCTAACGCTGGCCATTTCCTGCTCGTGTAGTTTTGCGTCGTCCATGGGCGGAGGTTGCGGGGCGGAGAGGTACCGCTTGGGTGTCCATTCGAGGTGTGGAAAATTCTGGGCATGGGGCAGAGCACATTGTGGGAGCAGGACCGGTAGTGTGGTGGCCATTTATCGTAACTTAGTAGCTTGCGAGTGATGTCCCTTCAGACCCAGGGCAGGCACATAGGCAACGCCTCAGATGTAAGTCAGTTACACCTTAGTTATAGAGACAAACAAGGCCAGTCTAAAATTACAGTCGTCGTTTACTTACAGAGGGCGAACTTCGTCGTCATCAAAATTGCATAACAACCTGCAGTTGGCCTCACTGGCTCCGTACATCGTCAACGACTGTATTATCCTGGACAATCTTACTGTCAATATGGACAACGATCAACTTTTGGACGGACATAGTGAGTGGTCACCTCAGTGATATAATATGTCCCTGACTGATATATATCCACTTAAGCTTGTGACTCCAGCACGCGTATTTGCATTCCTCAAAGCGACGCGGTGAACCACTGTGTGACGAGTGATAACGGCGTACTACGCAGTCGTCATCCTTCTGCGACCATGTCTTTTCCTCAGAAAGCCGTACGTCTCCAAATATTAATCCTCTGTGGGTGACGCAGTATGTTTTCCTACTTCAATCCATGTTGTTGTATACTTGAAGTTGTACGCAGTCAAGATGTCGCCTTTGCTATTGGGGGGGCTTTGGGGTGGCTCACTGCTGTCGCAGTCACTCACAGTCTCACAGATAGCAAAGGGTATCGGTCTCAAGTCAGGCAAAACAAAACTGAACACAACTCCCAGGTTTTATCGTTGATCCTCCATTCCACCTTCAGACAGCCATCGGTATCAACGCTCACCGGGGCTTTAATAATGTTCGCAGCAACCAAATTGCCACTTCAGGTGCTGTATATCAACTATCTCATTGACTTTCTAGCTAATCTTTGCGATGACTGGCCGTCGTCTTCGAGACCAATCTGCCATTCCCGAATTCCTCGAATGCCGGCCTTGCTAAGACGCGTCAATATTGCCTGCAGGAGTCGTGCATTATGATCTCTGTGGAAGAAGCATGACGGCCCTACCCATAAAACCAACCCAGAACTGGCCAGATCGATATCTGACTGCACGTCAAGCGATACCTCTGTATTCTCCGCATTGCAAACAGGGATCATGCAATATAGAGAGATAATGTGTGTACCATTCAACAGACCTCACCAATTTCTACTTCCCAGACGCGGGCCCCATGTCCTAGTCATGAGACTTGATATCATTCCTTGCGTTATTTATACCCTGCACCTGGTCGCAACGTCGCAAGCCTGTCCGTGGTCGCTCTCGTGTGCATCTTCTCAAGTCACTTTGAGCAGTTCAGTCACCGGTGACGTAACGAAACGGATATTCTCCACCAATGCCGGGCGAACTTGTACGAGTGAGAACGAGTGGTGGCAAACTGTGGAGTGCGGCATCAATACGGTGGTTTGCGTGTACTATGATTTGTTGCATACTAATAACTCCGTGATAGCTCTCACAAACCGAACACCGGGGCTTTGCAAAAGCCTTTATTAGATTGCCAGTGCATGCCAATTGAGATTTTGCTTCCTCCAAATACAGTGACTAGGCTCAAGTGCACATTCACTCTTCAAAACGAGCTTATTATATAATGCTACGATAAAAAGGCGCTTAGGCTGATCAGCTGAACGACTGATGGACATGTCTGATGTCCAGGCTGGCGCCTTTGTGCCATGTGTAGTGATTGTGTGGGAAGGAATTAACCATGGGTAGTACCAACTAGTACAGCCCTTAATTTTACAGCTCGGTGGCTGATGAAATGCGGCCAATTCCAAGACCGCGAGTATGTCGTCATTGCAGACCAGGAAGGCGTGCTCGTTCAGGACATTATTGTGCAATGCTGCTCTCGTCAAACATCGCAATCTTATCCGCAGATAATCGATAATCTCTGGCAATCAAATGACGGTTCTTATAAAACCGTCGCCCTTTCGTTCGCTTCGCCAGACAATGACATCCACCTCATCAGCCATACGCTATGGCAAGCGTGTCCTTGGCTACTCTGAGGACACTGTGCCAGTAGTTACGGTTAACAGTTGGCTCAGAGGCTTCTATACCGACCCAAAGCTTGCCGTACGCTACCCCCTTTCCCTTCATGTCCTTGCTAACTGCAAGTTTTTCAAGGTCTTCCATTACATCTCCAGTTTGTTTCCGATCTTCGGCTGGATTTCAAGATACAGTATGTCGTCCACCTTAATAGCTTTCTCAATACTGACAGTCATCCAAGACTTGGTATGGCTTACCGGAGACGTAATCGCTGGATTAACCGTTGGAATGGTCATCGTGCCCCAGAGCATGTCCTATGCTCAGGCATGTGCATTTCGCTCGACTCATCAATTCATTTCTCTCAATCCTCGCTTTCTACAGATTGCCACTCTCCCTCCCCAATATGGCTTATATTCTTCCTTCGTCGGAGTGGCAGTCTATTGTGTACGTTTCCAATCCTCGTTCAAATTTACAATGCAAACTCACTCTTCCATTCCAATAAGTTCTTCGCAACTTCAAAGGATGTTTCCATTGGACCTGTGGCCGTCATGTCCCTAACTGTTTCCCAAATTATCAAGCACGTTAACACTCTTCACCCAAATACTTGGCCCAGTCCCCAAATCGCAACCACACTGGCATATATGTGTGGATTTATCGTTCTTGGAATTGGTTTGCTTCGTATGGGATGGATTGTTGAACTTATACCCGCCCCGGCTGTCAGTGGGTTTATGACCGGGTCAGCCATCAACATCGTCGCAGGTCAGGTCCCAGGACTCATGGGTATATCCGGCTTCGAGTACGTACAACACACTGTCCTTTCGCTTTGTCATGTTCACTCCATATGCCTCAGCACAAGGGCTGCAACTTTTCATGTCATCATCAACACTCTTAAGGGATTGCCGCGCACGCAAATGGATGCTGCCTTTGGCCTCACCGGATTGGCGGCTTTGTACGCTATCCGCATATGTTGCAACCGCCTTACAAAACGTTTCCCCCGAAGAGGTTGGTCTTAAGTGCATTCAGCAGGTCTAAATTAGTTAAATTATTTCTTTTAGCCCGTCTGATCTTCTTCGTCTCCGTCATGAGGAATGCGTTCGTCGTAATCATTCTTACCCTTGCGGCTTGGTTGTATTGTCGCCATCGAAAGAGCAAGTCTGGCAAATACCCTATCAAGATTTTGCAGACAGTCCCCCGCGGCTTCCAAAATGTCGGACCACCCATAATTGATCCAAAGCTTCTCAAGGCCCTTGGTTCGCAGCTACCCGTTGCGACCATCATTCTTTTGCTTGAACATATAGCTATTGCTAAATGTTAGTTCAAATACGTCACCCGTCGAGTATCCCACTAACCACTCCCGGTTTCATTAGCCTTTGGAAGACTGAACGGATATCGGATTAATCCCAATCAGGAGCTGATTGCCATTGGTGTCACAAACACAATCGGATCAGTCTTTAACGCATATCCGGCGACCGGTTCATTCTCTCGAACAGCCTTGAAATCCCAATCCGGAGTCCGTACTCCCGCTGCTGGTGTCATCACTGCCATCGTTGTCATTGTTGCCCTTTACGGTCTAACTCCTGCCTTCTTCTGGATTCCCACCGCAGCTCTCTCTGCTGTCATCATACATGCCGTCGCAGACCTAGTTGCTTCTCCTTCGCAAGTCTACTCCTACTGGCGGGTCTCCCCACTCGAGTTCCTCATCTGGATCGCTGCTGTTCTCGTCACAGTTTTCAGTACCATCGAGAATGGAATCTATACTTCAATCTTGGCTTCCGCTGTCCTCCTCGGGATTCGCCTCGCTCACCCCCGCAGTTATTTTCTGGGTAAAGTCATGCTTCAAGCTGATACACCAGATGCAACATCTTCTTTCCCCCGGGAAGTGTTCGCACCTCTGAAGAATAACGGTGTCATCAACCCTGCCGTTGTGGTCATTCCACCTTCGCCAGGCGTCATCATATATCGCCTCGAGGAGAGCTATCTGTATCCTAATGCATCCCTTGCCAATGGCGCTCTTGTGGAGTACGTCAAAGCCAACACAAGGCGTGGAAAAGACATGTCAGCTGTCAAGCCTAGTGATCGCCCCTGGAATGACCCGGGTCCTCGCCGTTTTGGATCCAGGGTGGCTCAACCTGAAGATGAAACAAAACCAATATTAAACGCTGTTGTTCTCGATTTCTCTTCGATGTACGTAAATTTTCCACACATCTTCTCGTAGCCCAGATTTGATAATGTATCGTATCGTATCTAGTCCACACATCGACACCACCGGTACCCAAAGCCTGGTTGACACCCGAAACGAGGTCGAGAGGTGGGCCGATCGTCCCGTGGAGGTCAGTTTACTGTATTTGCCAATGAGCGATTTCGCATGATATCCTCTCCAGTTTCACTTCGCGGGTATTATGTCACCTTGGATTCGGCGCTCTCTTATTGCGGGTGGATTCGGCAGGGGCATATCCTCTAGTCGGCCTAAGGAGATCGCTCCCGTAGTACCCTACGGCGATATTTTCCCACAAACTTATGACGACATTCCAACGGACGAGGAACAACGGTCTAAGCGCAAGGCCGACTCGTATATTTCAGGGAACGAACATTCACTGTTAATTTCCGCTGATACGCCGTTCTTCCACTTTGATCTTGCCAGCGCTGTGCGTGCCGCGGAGAATGGGACAAGGTCAGTGCAGTTACAGTATGCTTGATAATGGTGTGAAATTGCTTCTATACGAATATCTTCCGTCTTGTTTCAAATTCAAGTTCCTTGTATACTGCAACAAGGGGGGAGTGTATACTTGTATATCATTTTCCCAACTTCTTACCGCTTTTACGTAACTTGTATTGTCAGTGGCCGACGCTACAAGCCGCCTTCTTGTTTACGCGGCGCTGACCTCCCCCAGTGCTCACCATCACCCTCTCGGGTTCACTCCTTCATCTCCCTGCTTCTCCCGGACACTTTTCCTTCTTTTTATCGGACAAGCCTTGTTTTGATGTTCACCATCTGGCTTTAAGAAACCCAATGTAAATATGCATGTTGCTGCCTCTTGGCCATGGACTTTTGTCAAATGGATTTGGTGTGCTGTAAATAAAGACACAATATGCCCTTCATTTGTATCTACTTGTTATCAGTGATGTAAGAACAATTGATTCTCAAGGGGGTGGTGGAACCTGAATCCCACACCTGAGGTAGGGGGGGGGTCAGTTGGCTGGCTGAATTTTTTTGGACCTAGTATTTTAAGTGTCATATACCTCAGTCAATGGCAGGTGCCCATGGATTCCATGCCTGACACCTTGCGAATGCCATGTGCACGTCAATTGATGTGGACGTGCATGCTTGCGAGGTGGATATGGCAGGGCGGGGACTTCTCACAGTGAATCTCACCCACATTTTGAGGCTTCACAGTACTTGTGTGGGCCAGACATGTCTGTCACCCTTGTGAGGTCATGGGAAGCTTTGGGTCATTGTCATGGATTGTGTGAATGGTGCGATCCATCCGCATTCGCGAAGTGTGTGAAGGCCGTTAGCAAACATCAAAGTGATGAGGGTTGGGGTATGTACCTGGGCAGGTAGGTGGGCACCTGATATTCAGTACTGCACAGACAGGTGGACACAATGCTAGGACCAGCGTGAGCGAATGATGGGGACTCAACCTTCTAGCCAGGAAATTGTCAAGAATCATCAGGATGTAAGGAATGATGAACCCTCACCAAGATTAAATGATGTGGACCTGCCCTCTCCCACTAATGCTACCTGCTGCCATGTACCAGATCAACTAAAGAACTGTTCAGGTGAAGCCTGTGATACGATATGCTGGCAAGTTTGCCAAACAAAACATCACATTATGGCACAAGTTGTGGTGAACAACATACCGAACATCATACCTATCCCTCCACCAATCCTCAGACCACAGCCCAACTTTGGAATTCTCAACAATTATCTCCAAGGAGTGGCCCAAGAGATTGGCTTGTTGCAGTTCTTGCTATCCAACAACAACTCCAACATCTCCATCAGCAGTCATATTTGATTGTCAACCACCTTCAGCAATTGATGAATGCAGTTAATGCTATCCAAAACACAGTTAATGGTAGCCAAACACAGTTAACAGTATCCAGAACATGTATTTATTTTCATATTTTTTTCAAGTGCATCTTGCTCGTGTTCCTGAGTCAGACTCAATCAACAACCACAGCACCTATACAACTCGACGGCATCTATAGATGCACCTCTCCTTTACCCTCAAGGAATTCATGTTATTGGTGCATTTCCATACACTGAAAAGGAACTGATGAACATCACAGGTAGCTTCACCAGATCCTACTTTATGTGTTGGCTGATGAACATGTTAGCTGCCAATTGTAATGCAGTGCTTGTGGCACTTGGTTTGGAGGTGCTTCTTGCTGGTACACCTACTGCAGCAAGACAACAAATGTTGATGGATTACCTTGGTATGGGAATGCATGCCTGAACAAGGAGTGATTATCATTTTTGAAGGTTGGAGTTTATTGAAAGGACTGTTAGGACATTAGCACACAGGAATGGCACTATGGCATATGTGTGCATCCTAAGACCAAATGTCAACTGAGCTTAAGAATTGGATCTAGTTAGATTTGAAGTCTGTTGGTGCCCATCAATGACAAACCATGATGGATATGATCGACAGATAATACAATGTCAGGACTGAATGGGTTCACATGGCAGTCCTACCGTTATCCTTGTCGAATATGTTTTATCAGGTTTAACCATCTCTTTGTTCACAGGAACATGATGTCTATCATGCTACTTTCTGGCACCCAGAGCAATATCTGTGCAGGTTCCTCACCTTTGTCATCTGCCATCGTTGCCTCAGCACTAGTCCTTCTCACTCTCGATGTGATGTTTGTGAACAACAAGCTTAGGGGTTTGTGTATGTTCCAAAAAAAGTGCACATGATCTTGCAGTATCATGTGCACCCTGAAAACTGTCGCTTTTGACCTGACAAAGCAGATATTTCTGTGAAGGGCCAATGACATCTCAGAGCAAGTAACATCTACCACAGCACTGTTGGTTCATATAGATGATGATATGCATACCTGGTTATGTCGGCAGTGTCCTCTCTGGCCTCATTGAGAAATGGGAACAGTACTGTGATGCGCTGATTTGCAGCTCCCCCCTTTGGGCACAGAATCTCTCATATGGCTATTCCTAACTTTCCTATGACTCTTCTGTGTCCAGGGTATGTGTGAAACATCTGTGCACTGCGCATGACCTGTGTGACTCACACCAATTTACGTGTGCATGCCTTCGACATTCTTGCTGTATCTTAACCACACAGCCCGGTCTCAACATGATGAAACACCACCATTAAACATGTCCTACACATTCAGACACTGAGTTCAATGCAAGAAATGTAATTTGACTGGTCTTGTCTCTTCATTTCACCGACTTTCATGTGATATTCGCCTTTATTTGAAATCCTTCACTATTCTGTTGCCGTTTTGTCACTTTCATGCGATATCTCACTGCATTTCTATTTCACTCATCCATCCTTAAACCCCTATCTCTTTAGAGTATAAAGAATGTCCTGTAGTAGGAAAAAGATGAAGAACCCAGTTCTCCCCTCTCCACCAGTTTGTGTTTTAGTTCTCAAAGGACCAATCATTCTCACTCAATCTGCATCTTTTCTCATTGCGTACTCTCTGCTATCATGACCTAAGTCATAGCGCAGAATCCACATCAACACCACATATTGTGCTGTCATCTAGGACATTGAGCTAAGCCTTCTGATCCTTGTTTATCACTGCATTGCTGTCTTGCATTTCCCCATGTTTGTTTATTTCATTGTGCTTTATCATGTTACCGCCAGGAGTGTCCCAAGTAGAGAAATGCGCGGGTATGGTGAACCCGCGGGTTCTTCCACGGGTATAGCCACAGATACGGGTACGGGTACAGATTTCTGGACCCGCCAGCTTTATTTTAAGCCCTGGATCATCCAAAACGGTCAAGTATTGAGCTAGATATGCTCAAAATACTAGAATAAAGTATTTTGAGCATATCTAGCTCAATACTTGACCGTTTTGGACGATCCGGGGCTTAAAATGACGGGTAAAACCCGCGGGTACAATGGGTGCGGGTATGGGTACAGCCAAAATTACCCATGGGTTACCCACGCTATTCACTAGTCCCAAGTTCCATTTGCACCTTTGTGATGTGTGCCTCTTGTATTACCTCTTCATCTGGGGTCATAGATATAGAAACCACATCAGTGCCTGAGAGACAAACACAATCTAAGAGTGCAACAACCAGAGAGGGTGCTCTACCAGAGATCAGGCAACCAGTGTAGACAACTCTTCAGGTAGGCAGGAACCCATCCCTTAATCTCTTGTCATTTTTTCATCCAACTTGGACATTTGTTGAGAAATGTTGTCATCTCCAGGGTGTTCCATAACATGAGTGCCAATTTTGGACACCATACTCGACCCCCCACCAACACTGGTAACCTGCATCCACACTCATACAACTGTGGGTTTGACATGAACCTTTAATCTTCTTGGATGACATGGGTCAACCCTGTCAGTCTCCCCTGTCTCCTCATGCTGTTAACAGGTGCCATCAAGCACAACCCACTCATGCATTATTGTTACTGTTTACCTCACAGATGCCAGATGCATGTCAATTGACATCACTGTCACATTTTCAAGGTAGATGAGTGGATGTGGGATGGTCAGGAATGCTGGTGAGAGGAGCTGTTTGAGCTCCTCATCAATGTCCATGTCATCGGTGTGACGGTGAGTTGGGTTGTAGATCTGAATGGGAATCTACTGTGAAGGGTGATCAGCTAGTAGAAGTGATCAAAGGAGTGGCAAGTAGAGAATCCGAGGTCATGTAAGTGGGAACCAGAGAGGATTGGACCTATCTGATTGGTCGGGTTGGTTTCCAGATTGATTTGGGTGTCGGATCCGGTTGGGTCATGGAGTTGACGGAGAGTTTTTAGGTATAGTAAAGGCAGGTTTGTTACGGGATAACGGAAAGTGGTGAGAGACTTAGTACGAAAGAGTTCTGTGCATTTTGGGGTGAAGAGTCAACTTGTATTATTGGTACAACTATCTCTACATTTTATAGTACTTAAACAAGGCAGTGCTCTGCACAGGCCAGTTAGGAGAAGAGGCAGTAAATGTCAAATCTACTGAAACATATCAACCCGATCAGTGACTCTACGAAACATGATAGGAACTGTAGTATAGGAGTGAACTGGTGTTGATGATCGTCGTGATGAGAACATATACAATCGGGTTGAGTGTCGCACTGTATTACGGATCGGGTCCAGATCCGGGTTTGGTGGATTTTGGAACGTATTTCGATCGGGTTCGTTGTAGGTCTTTGTGCGGATTCGGGTTGTGTCGTATATGTCGGGTTTTCGTGTATAGAGGGACCCTGCCCTCTACATCTCCCCCACACTTCTAATAGAGATCATCCCTGGTCGATTTGTCGGTCAAATAAGCTCGAGGTCGATCCGGATTGGAATCCAACACGTTGGATTGTCATACGGTCGTACAGGTGTGTGCAAGCCGACGGCAACCCGGGGATAGCGATAAGAATCCGTGAAAACCCAAGTAGGCAACCGGGGCATAAACAAAGCCGCCACGTGACCGCGTCAACAACGACACACAAGAAAAAATTTCTTACGTGACATCATGTTACGGATCGCTTCTGCAGCGGGCTCCGGCAACAATCAACTTAACAGGGGATCGGCCTCCAGAGGGGAGAACAGCAGCTTTCATTGTTGCTTACAGCTAAGACAACACTGCTAACAGGGGGGGTCAAGGTCTAGTGTCATTGCGAGCCGTGGGGGTTACCCAAAACAAGATGAGTCTGCCCCAAGAACCAGACTAAACGTAAGGAAAGGAAAAGAAGAAAAAGTCCGAACCAACAACAAGAACACTACATATAGTGGCTGGTCTTGAGGGGAGGTAAATAGGAATACAACCATGAAGCCACAACATGTCCAACTCTACCATGTGTTCACCATGAGGCGTACATGAGGCGTCCTCATGTCGATGTTCTCGCGATCCAACTGGAGGCCCGGGTGTCGTTGAGGATAGAAGAGGTCCGGATGACTCGGATGATTTGTCATCGGATCATGTGACATGCAGAATTGCCAATTCGGGGTCTACACTTGCTGTAATGGGCAAGTGTGCAGTTTGGCAAGTGCATTGCACGGTCGGGTCGAAGATGGGTATCGTCCAGTGTGGGGTTGGTGATGAGAGTGTCTTGAGGTAGCGTGGATATAGTGGCAAGGTTGGTATGATAGAAAATGAAGGAATGTATAGAGGAAAAAACCAACTAGGACAGTGGGCTAGTCGAGGTTAGACATGTGAACAGCATAAGCTGTACCGGATGACGATGTCTGTGTCAATGACATATCGAGGGGCGGTGTCTTGTCCTGTGTGTGGAACAATGTGGTCCACCTGATGTCGGTATTTGTCCAAGAAAGGGTATCATTGTAAACGAGTGTGGGAGGTATCAAGATTATGGATGGAAAAGGATAAATGAACGTGGGTCCAGGTTTTGAGTCATGGCATGAGTGACAAGCTGTGGGAACAAGTCGTCGGGTACTGCATTGAGGCGGTGTCGTGCGAACAATATGCGATAGGGGTTGGTTCACTGTTTGGGAAGTCGTATGGTCTGTGGTCGAAGTCCTAAAGAATGTGCTTCGGCAATGGTCGGATTAGAGAGAACAGTGAAATGTCCCGTGATCGAGGATTGTCCAGGGCATGCGTGCAGGTGAGGAATGTCGTCGGATCGTCAGGGAGGATAATGGTAGGCACAGAATACGAAAGTGGAAACCATATATCCGGGAATGGCAATTGTCAATTACGTGTCGAGATATTGTTGAGGTGGAAGTCAGAAGTATCAATGGCGGAAGGGTTTCGATGCTGATGCCAAAGATAGATCATAACAAAGTAGAAACCGATCAGGAAGGTGATGGCAATGCTGCCAATAACAATTACGGTAATGAGCTGTGTTGGGAGTACAGCCATTGTGAATCGGTTTGTCGTGGGATGAAGTCAACAATATGTCAGGGTGAGGGAAAAGACAATAGCGATGATGTCCGTCGGCAATGAGACTATTCGGGTACAGCAAGGTAACGTGGGGATGTGTCCATGGTCGGTCTGGATTGTTCTAGAAGAAGAAAGGAAGAAAAGAGAACAAGGACAAGAATAAACAACAATGTCCAAAAGAAGACAAAAGGTAAAGGGGAACGAAAAAGGAAGGTATGGTAAAGTGGAATCGTCATCGTGGGTAGTGGAGTCGGAATCGGAGTTGCGGAGTTGAAAAATGTAACACATCAACAACAACAACCTCACCAATACCGCTCAGTTATCATAAGATGCAATCCTCCCACGACAAGTTTCTCCAAGCCCTTGATGAAAACACGTGCCAAGACCTAGCTGATGCGATAGCAGAGGTGCAGGAGGTTGACCAAACGGCCCATGAAGTCATGCAAGAGGGCCGTGAGGCGGAAGTGTCCCAATGGGTCTCCAGACGGAAGCAGGCACTGGTATGTGGTCGAATAGCACATTGTAGGCCAATTCACAACTGAGCGCAACGTGGACAACAGCGTGCCTATGTAGGTATTACCGCCGAAATCCGGGAGAGCTGGATCGAGGTTGTCGAGTCTGCTGGATGGAGGAGTGCTGGGATGCTGATGGTGGAAATCGAATGCTGGATCGTGAACCGCCGGGAACATATATGATGGGAACAGGAGACGGCAACCCGAGAGGCAGCAGAGGAGGCACAACACTGGGAGGAGGATAAAAGGGAGGCTGAGGCGGCAGCGGAAAGGAAACAGGTGGCTGAAAAGGAAGTGACCCGATGCCAGAAGGAACAAGATGAAGAGGCAGCAACTGCTAAATGGGATTACAAAGCCAAGCGTAAACAACTGGCGGCCGAATTCGTCCTGGAGCAGCAAAGGAGAAATGCCAAGTACCGCGTGATTCCGGACGGGTTCGAGGACGGAGGGGAGCTTTCGCAAACGCAACATACGGACGGTCTGATTGGTGGGGTGGCCGACGACGAGGACGACGCAGTTTCCTCACCCTCGAATCACGAAATGGAGTGGGAGGCAGCACAACTTAGGGAAATCAAGCAAACGAATCTGGCAGACGAGGGTTTAGAAGACTTCTCCGTCCCGAGGGGAGAGTTGGAGGGGCCAGTGGGGGAGGACCAGAATAACGGGCCATCCATACGTTGTCCCTTCTTCACATTGTGCCCAACTGACGAAGTTCCAGCTAACTGGTCCATTCCATATCCGACAGTGCGATGGGTGCGAAATCGTGAAGGAAGCCTGTCGAGGAGTCGAGGGCTTTGCCTGCGAGCGGTGCAAGCGCCTGAAAAAGAAGTGCATATTGGTGGCAAGGGGCGCAATTGGAGGGGTGAAAAAGACCACACGAAAGGGAAAGGAGAAGGCTCATAACCTGGCTGCGAAATGTAAGATCATCCCGATGGTCGAAATCCCAGTCAAGCGCAAGGTCCCAGTCAAGGGGCCATCAAGTAGTAAGCGGACGCTCTCGGAGGTGGAACCTGACTCGGAACCAGAGGCAATGGATCCGAAAGAACTCGAGGTCCCAAGGCACGTACTGAAATGGCCCCGGATAAGCGAAGACTTCGAGGAAAATCTCAACTACATGTGGCAGGTCGCCAACAAGTCCCAGAACGACATCGCGATGGCCACAGAGCAACTCGCCACATACACGGCCGTGGTCAATTCTTGCCTCACAATGATCACCCAACAACTCAACCGGATCCGTGCCAACCACGCACTCCTTATTATGCAACTCGAAATTGTGGGCATCAAAACCTGGGGAACAAAGTGATGGGTTCCATGGAAGAGAAGCGTCGGGAGGCCGGCCGGTCTGTACATAAATGTGTAGTAAAAATTGACACTTTTTCGGACTGAGAAACGAATCGACATAAAAAAGAAAATCGACACTCTATCAGCTAGGTGTCAGCAGCATTTCATAAGTCCTCGACGGAGTTGGAGTTTTGAGTTGGAGTTTGGGAGTTTTTGTGAGTGTTGGTCTTTTGGCTTCACAGTGGCGAGGACACCACTGTTTTTTTCGAGGGGGGTACATGTAGTAGTGGGTAGTGCCCCACTACTACTAGTAGATCATGTGACTGTTCCCACGTTCCGTAGGATTACCTTGTGTGTAGATAGCTTATGAGATCTCAGCTTGTCACACCACCCGAGACCACTGAGGCACCCAGTAGGGACCCCTAGTCCCTACTACACCGTCTCTACATTTATCACTGGGACTGACAACAGATGTTGCAAGATAAGGAAGTGGAGGACCTGACCAACTCTGCTAGTCAGCTCACGGTCACACTGAAACAAAATGTTCCAGTAGACCCTAAGGCAGAAAAAGGCCCACAGGGAAAAAGTGCCGAGAATGACAAGCCTTCGTCGGGCAACCCTCTTTCCAGTGATGATGAACCGCTTCAATTGAAAATTAACAAGAAGAAGAGGGTGGACCATTGAAGGAGCTTGCTTCATGTGGACAGAGCTCTATGTTGACCCAAAGCCAGGCCAAAATGTTGGAGAAGGTCGGGGACTCTTCGAAAGGCAAGGAGAAGCAGAAGGCAGAGAAAGTCCAGAAGGAAGAGAAAGTCATGGTCGTGCCGGGGAGGTCATATCAGAGGAAGAAAAGATCCACTCGCTGGTCGACAAGAAGTTATCCCAAGTCCAAGAAACGTGATGATCCCGAGGATGAAGATGACGACGATGACGATGACGATGACGACTATAAGAAAGCGCCAGAGAAAGTGAACGTGATCATCGACCTTACCGGAGATGTAAGTGATTCAAGACCATCTCATTTGTCATGAATGAATATTTTGATAGGATTATGGGGAACCTGATTTGCTCAGCTGTCCAGCACCCATTGTGTGTCTTTTGTTGTTCGATGACATGCCACCCCACTGATGATTCATAAAGTGAGCATCAGAGGGTGTTCATCTCACGATGTATGATGGTGACGCTGTACACGAACCCGTTGAGCATGTGCACCATTCACCATCCGTCGTTGTATGTTGATGTCTGATTTTGTACCATTTGATTGTTAACTGGTAAGCATGATACAGGCAAAAGTGGAACATGCATTGTTGCGGGAAACATATGAAATGATCTGATCCAGTTACATTGATGGGGTTCCTCCACATCGGCTGCCTAGTGCAAGAGAAAAAATGTATGATCCTCATGCATCGTGTGTTCGTGGTGGAATGGAACATCTTCAAGTCGATGGATGCTGCAACAATTCAAGGAATCTTTCATCATCGTCACATCCTCGTGCTCAATTCCCCTGTAGAAACAGTGGAGTTTGATAGGGAAGGTTTGGAGACATTGGGGTCTTTGTCGTCCATTCATTCAGTGCAAGGTCTGTTTCTGGAGTGATGTCTGGGCATAGCGACTAAAGTGCCTTTGTTAGTTGCTGAATTGTGATTGGTGCCTAACATCAAGAATATGAACAAACCTGGCACATTGGAAATATTATATCAGGTTGCGCTTGACCCTGACAATGAAAGGGTTTTCAATTTCCTTGACCTTCCCATGGGTCATATGACATTGGACCCACCTCCAAAATTTCAGTGAGCAACCTTGTTTCGAAGATCGAACACATCATTTACCTGTCTATTCATGAAAAGGTCCCTGTCATCATCTGAGGTTGCTTGGCACGAAACCCGGGGCCAACCAGGGTTTATCCACGAGCAGCCTTTAAACGACGATTTGGCTTGGGGAACGGCGGTGACAGCTCGTGCCATTTCTTGGACACATGTAGATGATGATGGCTTTGGCACGGTGGTTATTGTCAGGACTGGTGCAAAGTACTGGGTCCTCATGAGGCCTCAAAGGGATGCCAAATGGGATCGCAAGGCTGGCAATCTTGCCACTAACAAGGCCTATCCTCAGGAGTGGGAGCCGAGAAAACATAGTGGGAAAGGCTTGTGGGAAGCAGAAGGATTACTGCTCACCAAGGGTTCTGTGCTGTAAGTGGGAATATATCTGTGACCACTGAGATGTGTGCTGAAACACACAGTTACATGAGGCCGTGCACCCCGCATTATGTCCTCGGTGTAGAGCACTCCATTGTCAATGGGCATCATCTCTATGCGACGTCAACTATATGGGATACCTGTTATGGGATTATCCATACTTTCATGATGAGTCATACCATCACAAACGCAGAGTATAATGTGACACGTACATTTCTCCGCCGACTTCTCACCATGTGGATTAAGTACTTCACGGGCAACCACGAATCATCATGTGAGCTACTTTGGGCGATGTTTACAAACTCCGGAAGATTAAAATGCTCACTGCACAGCTACTATCTTCACCAAGTCTCATATGCCCAAGATCGAAACCGAAGACGGCTTCCTCGACCTTGTGATTGTGGGAAACCTGATCGAGCTTGCTGATATCATCAACAGGACGTCCTACAACCATACCATATTGGCTGAAATTCGTGAGGAACAGAATATCACACGATGCAGATATAGATGTTTCCAAATCTGGTTTGCGGAACATTTTGTTGTCTTCATGGAAGACCACTGGATCAGCCCCTCTTACATTTTCCAACGAAGTCTTTTGGAACTATCTGCTGCGATTGTTGGGTATAAATGGGACAAGGATGGGGTTGTGATGGCACCAGCACATTGCACAGCAAAAGCTGTTGAGTCAGTGGTCTGCCGACATTTTCAAAATGATTGGCCAGATTTGGTGCCAAAGCTGAATGAGCTTCTTCAGACCCCATGATCGGAATTCTTCTGGACCGGCCCAAAAATACACATTCAGACCCATCTGGTAGAACCCATCAGTCCCATTCTTGTTGAATGCTTAGATTTTCCACCTCATCCAATTCTGCTAGTCAATGCAACTACTGGTGAAGGTGAGGTACAGGATAACACGGATACATGGGACAAGGGGAAAGACAATGAGCACGACAAAGGGAAGGGGACCGATGGTGAGGAAGAGGCAGATGATCCATTTAGGAGGGTGGGAAATTCAGTGGATGCAGGTGTGGAGGACGTGGCGATTGAGGAGAACCAGGATCCACCTCCAACGGTTGGATGTTCAAACAACATGACTGTCGATGCTGAGAGGGAAGAGGATCCACCTGTAATGGTGGGAAATTCAGCCGACATGGCTGGGGAAGATGCGGGAGAAGAAATGGACATGGCTGGCCTGGATGAGGAGGATGAGGAGGATGAGGAGGATCCACTTGAGCAGGTAGGAAATTCAAATGATGGAGCTTGGTGGTATGAGGACAGTCTGATCGGGCCGCTGGATATGTCAAATGAGGAAGATGTGAACAGTGACGAGGGGAAGCAGCAGGAGAAGAAGGGGGGGGAGCAGGGGGAGGAGGGGGAGGAGCAGGGCGAGTGGGAGGAGGAGGGGGAGGAGCAGGGCGAGTGGGAGGAGGAGGGGGAGGAGCAGGGCGAGTGGGAGGAGGAGGGGGAGGAGCAGGGCGAGTGGGAGGAGGAGGGGGAGGAGCAGGGCGAGTGGGAGGAGGAGGGGGAGGAGCAGGGCGAGTGGGAGGAGGAGGGGGAGGAGCAGGGCGAGTGGGAGGAGGAGGGGGAGGAGCAGGGCGAGTGGGAGGAGGAGGGGGAGGAGCAGGGCGAGTGGGAGGAGGAGGGGGAGGAGCAGGGCGAGTGGGAGGAGGAGGGGGAGGAGCAGGGCGAGTGGGAGGAGGAGGGGGAGGAGCAGGGCGAGTGGGAGGAGGAGGGGGAGGAGCAGGGCGAGTGGGAGGAGGAGGGGGAGGAGCAGGGCGAGTGGGAGGAGGAGGGGGAGGAGCAGGGCGAGTGGGAGGAGGAGGGGGAGGAGCAGGGCGAGTGGGAGGAGGAGGGGGAGGAGCAGGGCGAGTGGGAGGAGGAGGGGGAGGAGCAGGGCGAGTGGGAGGAGGAGGGGGAGGAGCAGGGCGAGTGGGAGGAGGAGGGGGAGGAGCAGGGCGAGTGGGAGGAGGAGGGGGAGGAGCAGGGCGAGTGGGAGGAGGAGGGGGAGGTGCAGGAGGAGGAGGAGGGGGAGGTGCAGGAGGAGGAGGAGGGGGAGGTGCAGGAGCAGGGCGAGTGGGAGGAGGAGGGGGAGGTGCAGGAGGAGGAGGAGGGGGAGGTGCAGGAGGAGGAGGAGGGGGAGGTGCAGGAGGAGGAGGAGGGGGAGGTGCAGGAGGAGGAGGAGGAGGTGGACGGGGATGGGGCGCAGGAGGAGGACAAAGAGGAGGAGGAACCAACTGAGAAGGTGGGGAAGTCAAACGACCAGAGTGTGGACAGTGAGGAGGGAGAGGATGACAATCAAATGGACATCTCATCTGGCAGTGAAGCAGTGTATAGTGATTTCACTGGATCACCCCATCCCCCCACACCCCCTGTGAAACGTCATTGGAGGGAAGACTCAGGTACGATAAATTGTCTCATCAGCATGTATATACACTGATATCATCATTCACACAGATTTACTAATACCTTCCACAGACCTGAAACGCCATCGTAAATAGCCGGGAGGATCTTCCTACTGCTTCCTACTCATGTATATTCCTGACATCGCAATGCCTCATCTGCCTTCTCTGCCAAATGTTGAATGTATTCTTTGTAAGCACCAAACTATTAATAGGTATGGGTAGAGTCTCAAGTTGTTATGTCATGTTGGGGGCCGTGGCATACGTGACATGTCATAAGTGTTATGTCACATTTGGATGGCCCAATGTGACATAACACTTGTGACATGTCACTTTGGGATGTTTTGACACATAATACTATATATATATTTGTTATTTGTTCAATACATGAAGCTTATTTGCGACGTGTAGATTGTCGCAAAGGTTGACCGCTGTTGGTAATGTAAATTGTGAGCAGCATCCCCACCTTCGAAACAGGACAGCTTTACCTGGCATTTTTACCGGCATTTCTTGAGCTGTCCAACTTCCCTGGGCGTTGTTGTTGTTGAACATCCCTGTCCCGTGTTTCTTTTTCCTCCCTGTCCCACGCTTCTCGTGCCTCCCTTTCCTCCCTCTCCCATGCCTCTTGTGCCTCCCTCTCCCATGCCTCTCATGCCTCCCTCTCCTGGGCTCTCATGCCTCCCTCTCCTGGGCCTCTCATGCCTCCCTTTCCTCCCTCTCCCGCACCTCTCGTGCCTCCCTCTCCTGGGCTTCTCGTACCTGTTTCTTCCTGGCCTCTTCCCAGGCCTTTCGTGCCTCCCTCTCCTGGGCCTCTCATGCCTCCCTCTCCTCCCTCTCCCACGCCTCTAGTGCCTCCCTCCCCTGAGCCTCTCGTGCCTCCCTTTCCTCCCTCTCCTGTGCCTGTCTTGCCTCCCTCTCCTGGGCTTCTCGTACCTGTTTCTTCCTGGCCTCCTCCTGGGCCTTTCATGCCACCCTCTTCTGGGCCTCTCGCCTCTCCCGCTCTTGTACTTCTTGTAACTCTGTTGTCACCTCTCATTCCTGTGCCAGTAACCATTCTGCTTGCTCCTTTTGCTTCACTTGTCTCTCCGTTTTCTTTTTCATCCACAGAAGCTTTAATGTTAACGTTGATGTATTGTCATCCATCTCACTGTCACCACCACGCCCATCAAGGCTACCACTACTTGCATTCTCGTCACTCCAACTATCGTCGCCCTCTTCGCTACTGACTGCTTTTTGCTTGCCCTTGCTGGAATTGGCAGCATTTTGCATTTTCTTCTTGGGGTGGACTTTCTTTAATGGTGGAACATTCGATTTGGATCTACAGGCTCCCATAGCGCTCGATTCTGCTGGGATAGATGTGGTTTCCCTACTGGAGTTTGATGGCGCCAAACAATTGGTCCTGGCCAAGGCGGCAGCAGCATGGAACTTCTTCTTTTTTTGCATGAATGCATTTGGTGCTCTCTGGTCGGTCTTCAGGATGGTTTTAAATCGGAAGGGTTTTTCACCGAGTTTCTGCCGTTGCAACCAAAATTGGTGGACTGTCCGAAGTTCATCGAGTTTCATTTTCCACGGTTCCTTTAGTTCTACGTGAGGGGGAAAGTAGATGTCCTCCATGTATTGGTTTCGATTTTGTCCAATTTTGCCCCATGGAACAGCGACGATGCTGTTGTTGCACATCCAACCTGCATATGATTATGAGTACAGTAAGCTTGGCCAACGCCGAAGTATGTACAATAGGACATGGTCACCAGTGATCTAAACATGTTTCTTATGTTGACCAATGACATATTTGTAACATTCGGTACCATAGGAAAACCATCCTCATCGATCTCAAGCTTGAATGGCAGGCTTTTGTAGTATCTGGTCATTGGACCACCATCGTTGTCTTCACTGTCAGTCTCCACTCCATTGGATTCCTCTGGAACACATTACATAGGACATATGGAACAATGGCTGATCGTACTGTCATGATTAAAATGGGAACCCAAATGTTCATCCCATTTGGTCCAAATGTCATCCCCGTTATTTTTGAAGACGCCGATGAACTTCTTGTGTACTGGGGCCAGTGTCTCAAACCTCACAGGAAGTAAAGATAAGTACTTGATTGACACCAAGTAGGAATCAACACACTTTCCTTTGGTCACAGTCCCATCTTCGTCCTCATATCCCACCAACATAAATATTTTCACTCCCATCTGCTCATCTATGTCCTTCATAAACTTCATCGCTGTCTTACCAAAATCTTTTGCTGCTCAGCTGGATAAGGTACAAGATTAGCATCATGCAGGCTAAAGAAGATGATTAGTACCGTCTTTTGACTTCCAGGGGTGGACCTTGCTGGTTCCAGGCCTCTGCAAGAGCTTCAAATTCTTGTTTTTTCGCTTCTGTCAAGGAATGGTAAATATCACTCCAGGCTTTGCCATAGTACTTGATGTAGCCTGGCTTTCCTCCGGTTTCACTATCATGGAAGATCCCCAGCATAGCCTCCAGTCTGGAGAGGTAAGTGTGTCCCGCTGGAATGACAAGGCTGGCATGGAGAAGCTTGCCAAAGAGTTTTTGAACGTCATTGAGGACATGGGTGGGTGCCGTCTCCCACTGAGCGATTGCGGCCAGGTACTTCTCTTTCTTTTTGGGAGGAATGGCAACCGTCCGAAGCTCCAGGTCCCAGGTGAAGCTGATGAAAGGGACCTGCGAGCAAAAGGGGATATCCTTGGATGTCTCCCAAGGGATGCCCAGCTCCCACGAGAGGGCATCGATGTCCACCATGCAATATGAGAAGGCCGCGTCGGAGGTAGGACGAGGGGAGAAACCTGAGAGGTCTTGGATGGGGAGAGAGGCATCCTCGTCAAACTCTTCGGGGGAGTCATCGGGCATTGTGTCACCGTGGTACCTGTAACGGCCACTGGAGTGTATTCGGCCCCCATTTTGCATGATAGCTGCATTCCAGCCCAAGTGGCGGGCATTGTATTGGGCAATGTGTTCGAGGCAGATGCGAAAGAATATGTGGTCATCACTCCATTTTGAGAGGGGCCCGATCCCACATGCCCGCATGAGGTCGGCGCCTGCATCACCCAGTTTGCCGTGGTTTCCTGAGGAGGAGGAGAGACCAAAGCAGCTGCAGGTGTCGATGTTGAAGGCGTCTGGGCCAGGAAGGCGGAGAATGAGGCCGGGCCATTGGGTGGGCAAGATTGGGATGGTCTGGTGTGCTTCCACAACATCCCGGACTGCCCCCTGTGAGCCAGGAGGGAGGCGGCTGATGAGGAGGCAGATTGTTGAGAATGTGCCCCAGGTGCATGGGTATAGGTCGGAGTCGATTGCCGAGTTGATTGAAGATCTGTTGCTGGAGGGTTTCGAGGGGAAGGAGAGGTTTTGTACCATCCGATAGGACTCTTTGTTGCCTGGCTTTGGGGTGAGGGAGAGCGGGGAGCTCTGGAAAGGGCCAATGAGATCCTCAACTTCAGCGCGGGTGAAGGGGCCAAAGTGTCGTTCTTGGGTATATTCCTTGGCGATGATGGCTGCAAATTCGGCGGAATGCAGAGCGATGGTGGGGCTGTTGGCGGGGGCGAAGGTGCTGAGGATGGGGGGGATACCGGCGTCGAAACCGGAATGAATGAGGCTGGGGAGGCTGGGGTATCTGTGTAGCAGGTTTGCCTCTGTGAGGAGGCGAAGCCAAGCGCTGGCGATGTATGGGGTTTTTGGTTTAGTTTTTCTGGCCACGAGGGCAGCTCTGGGCCCCATGAGACTTGCTGCCGCAGCCGGAGCATTCGTGGCGATCGGCGTGGGAGGTGCTGTGGCAGCCGCGGGGAAGTTGCCAGTCGGAGCAGAGGACCAAGCCGGAGGGGTTGACGAGGCGGCCCAGGTCGTTTCGGTGGGAGTGGGATTGAGAATGGTCCCACAGGACAGTGGCCCTGCAGCGGGCTGTGTCGTGACGGAAGCGGCTGAGGCAGAGGGTGCAGACCGAAGGCCCCAGGTCGGGTGCACCCCCTTGAAAAACCTGCTGGGAGGTTAGGCTTTTCTTGGGAGGGGGGACCGGAAGTGGGGGGACCATTGGCAGAACTTGGGTGGTGACCTGGAGCGAGAGCGGCGGTTCCTACTGTGGGCAGCGCTGTTTTGGCTGCCTCTGGGGAGTGGGGAGTGGGGCCGTGATCTCGTCTGGGTGGGGAGGGGTCAGCAAGGTGCGAAGCGGGTGCGAAGCGGGTGCGAAGCGAAGCGTGAAGCAGGGAAGTGGTGCATGGGTAGGGTGCGGTGCAGGTGCGGAATGGTGCAGGGAGTGGTGTGGTGCGGTGCAGGTGCGAAGCGGTGCGGTGCGAGGTGCAAAAGAAAAGGGAGACTGACCTCATGAAGGGTTGCTTGGTGGTCCAAGTAAAAGGCTTCGCGAGTGATCTTGGCGAGGAGATCTTCGTCGATGAGGCCAATGTTGAAGCCGGCATCCTTCCGCTCAAGCGCGGCATGCCATTCCCGGCGGGCCCGGGCCTGGTACAAGAGGAGGATGCGTTGACCGTCTGGTTGGGAATGGAGTTTGTGGGCGTAGAGTTTGTACCAGAATATCGAGAGGGCGTCTGTGGCGGCTTCGGGCCAGTGTAGCTGGCATTGGTTGTGGAGCATGAGGGTGCTGCCGATTTCCATCTGGTCCCAGGTGAGGTCTTCGTCTTTTATGGCCTTGCGAGAGGCGTGGACGGTGGCAACTGGTTTGAGGACCATGAGGTCGGAGTCGGTTTTGGTGATACCGAACGTATCGTCCGCGGCGGAGCGTTGGGTCGTGGCGGCATCGTTGCAGCCCTCTGGTGTGAAGTACCAGAGCTCGACATATTCAAATTTGCGGAGCCTTTCGAGGGCGTAGGCTGAGGGGCGTTGGGAGATGTTAGTGCCGATTGATTTTGTCAGGTCGAAGGTGTGCATCTTTGGTTTCTTCTTTTCTGCATCCTTGAGCTCGTCTGCGGCTTCTTTGTCTCGTAGGGCCTGGGTGGCTGTCTCTGCATCCGCAGCTGCCTGGGCAGCTATGTCCTCGAGGAGCTGGTCGGCCTCAACTTGGGCTGCCCAAGCCGCCTTTTGTGTGTTGTTTTGTGCTGACCAGGAGGCCACGAGGTTGAGGGTAGCTTGTTCGGGGGTGATATGCGTGGCTGCGGCAATGGTATTGCGGATGTCAAGGAAGTCGTCCGAGCTGAAGTCAGGGCATATCTGGAGATTGGGGTCAGATTCGATCCGCGGCATTTTTTAGGAGAGTTTGGAAGAGGAGAAGGCTTAATAGGCTTAATAGTGGCTTTTTGAGGGGAAAAGGGCAGGTAGCGAGAGAAGTGTATTCTAGAGAGGGAAGAGATTGAAGAAAACGAGCCGCAACGACAATAACAGCAGGACACAGAGTGTTGACTCCATGTCACACCTGTCACTCACTCAAAGACCATTTCTTATGTCACACTCGTACCTCACTTTGACTTAAGATTGCAAATTTGCACCCACTGTCAATCAACCAGTCCCAGATCTAGATCCTTGCCTAAACTTCTTCACATTCCTCCACACTCTCTGGATACGATTTTGCAAGTTTGACTGCTGCCGCTGCTGCTCCTTTTCCTGCCGTTGCCGCTGCTGCTCCTCTTCCTGCCGTTGCCGCTGCTGCTCCTCTTCCTGCGGCCGCTCCCGCTCCCGCCGCTCCCGCTGCTCTTGCTGCCGCCGCTGCCGCTCCCGCTGCTCTTGCTGCCGCCGCTGCCGCTCCCGATGCTGCAGCAGCAGCAGCAGTAGCGGCTGCTGCTGCTGCTGCCGCTGCTCCTGCTGCTCCTGCAGCTGCAGCTGCTGCTGCTGCTGCCGCCGCTGCTGCCGCTGCGGCTGCTGCTGCTGCAGATTGTGCACTTCCTTAGCAATATCCCATGGCTGGAGACCTGGGGGGAGGATCCGCGGCGGGACATGTGTTGTCTGCTCGCCGACCCCAACTGGTTGTCCAACGGACAGGGTCACGGTAGACGGACTGGAGGGAGGCTGTCCAGGAGCCAAGTCGTTGCTGTTGGATCGTGTCTGAAAAGGAAACAATTGAGGGTAACATTTCGGGTTGGTAATGTGGGTTACCTGTAACTCTCTCTTCTGCGAGTAGATAGTAGAGAAGTGTGTCAAGGAGGGATTGAGCTCTGGGTTTCATAGGCGGAACAGTGTCGGGCTACTCACATCCAGATTATACCAGATTGACTTCGTTAAGGGCGAGCTGTTGTCCTGGGCGACGACGCTTGTTGTATTGGTCAGAATGTCAGCGCATGTGTCACACTGTGGGGGACGTCAAAATCTTGAGCGACGCACCTCCTTCGCACGATCGATTTCTTGCGGATGTCTCCAACCTGCACGGAAGATCAGCCTGAAAGGACTCTGTCGTTGAAACGGACGGCTACTTACCCCGAGGGGCGCAGAGACCGTGAGCATCACCGAGGTGAAGGCAACAGTGAGGACAGTGAAGAGCGTGAAACGCATCGTTCAGATGGAAGAAAAGTTGTTGTGTATCGCGTGTGGGAGACCAGCTCTAAGGTCCAGAGAGTACTGTGAGAACCTTTATAACAAGTAGGAAATCACAAGTGCCAGCCTGAGTGCCAGCAGCCAGTTCCAGTGCAAGCCGAGAGTCTGTGCTGACGGCATGCCGACGCAGGCTCCTACCAAGCCGGTCTTCCGAGGGTGAGAGGCTATACACGGCCCACCTGTGTGTCACCGCCAACCTTACTAATTAGTAATATATCAAGGTCCCTGTTACACAGCGTTGACATCGGCATATTCTCGTTGAATTACAAAAATTTACCAAAATATTCTATCAATCTGACCGAAAGGTGTCTCTCAGCGTATTCTGGTACATTTCGACGAATATGACTGCCATCTCACTGGAATTTGACCAGAAATCCGACGAGAATTTGCCAAAGAAGTTCCGAGGCCCTCAGCTTGACTAGAATTCCGCCTTCACCTTACAAAGTAATAAAATAGCTATGAAATACATAAGTCTTTGTTATTCTCAAACAGTTATACGCAGCTCTTTCGTGTCAATTTCAGAGCATAACAGAATGTTTGTTCCCTACCAGCCCATAAAAGTTTCCCCTTGGTTGCCATTATTGTACTGATCCCAATCATATAAAAGGCCACTTCCGAGTTTGCAAGCTCATAAAAGTTAATACAATTTTAATCCCAGGGGCAATGTACAATGTATTCGGCTCAATTGAAAACATAACGGATCGACAATTAGTGTTGCCGAAGTTCAGTTCGGTCCGGTTCCGACCCTTTTTGGCGGAACCGCGAACTGAACTTCGGGTCCGGTTTGGCACATGGCCAAACCTGGACCCAGACGGCGTCGAACCGTCTCTTCACGTTCGGTCTGGGTTCAGACGCGGTCTGAAACCCAGACCGAGGTGGGCTCACCCTGTCCGTTCTCCTCACGAATGGCAGGCACGTATCAATAGATACGGCGCTGCACTTCACGAGGTAGATGGGTGCGGGGGAGCCCTCCGGTGTCCCCAAGGGATGTGGAGGGACGGGGGGGTCTTGTCCTGTGGTCCCTGCATGGCATAGCCGGCGCTGCTGCTGCCAACCGTTGTCCTCGTCGGGGCGGTGGTATGGTTGTGGTGGTGTTGCTGCCACTGCTGCTGCTGCTGCTGTCGCCATTGCTGCTGCCACTGCTGCTGTTGTCACTGTTGCCGCTGCCACTTTTGCTGCTGCTGCTGCTGCTGCTGCTGCTGGCCATCGCCGTCATCGTTGCCTTGCCGCCGCTGCTGGTGGTGGTGTTGCGGCTGTCCCGTGTCCGTTGGCATTGGATGGCTTGGTGCAGCACTGCTGCTGTTGTCCTCTTCGGGTGGTGGTATGGTCGCGGTGGTGTTGCTGCCACGGCTGCTGCTGCTGGCGTTGCTGCTGTTTCCGGTGTTGCTGCTGTTGCCGGCGTTGCTGCTGCTGTTGCAGGCGCTTCTGCTGCTGCCGGCGCTGCTGATGGCCGTTGCCATTGCCACCGCTGGTGGTGGTGGTGGTGGTGGTGGTGGTGTTGCGGCCATCCTGCGTCCGTTGGCATTGCATTGGCATTGGGATCCGTGTTGTGCTGGGTGGTGTGCTCGCGATGTGGTCGCGGTCAAGTTGCCTGTGGCAGATAATATTAGTAAAGTTAAGAAATTTTATGAGACTTACCTGTGTTCATGAACGCGACATTGTGTCGCGTTCATTGGCCTTGCGTTGTTGCGGTGTTGGTGAAGAAAACCTACGTGTAATGGTCACATGATACTGTTTACCATGAAAAAGTAAGTAAAGAAATACGAAAAACAAATAAAATAAATACCTTAAAAATATCCACGTTCGCGGTTTGGACGTGGTTTGGAGCCATTCAGGAAATCTGGCAGGCCTCGAAACCCGGAACTGAACCCGCGGTCCGGTTCAGCACTTGGCTGAACTTAGACTGAACCTAGGGTTCGGTTCGGGGTTTGAACCGGGTTCGGCTAGGTTTGGAACCGAACTATGGCAACACTATCAACAATGCATATAGAGATGAAGGAAAACAAAGGGGAACGGTATCACTGAGTCACCTTACCACGGCCTCTGGCACCTTTGACGTGTCCTCGCCCACCCATGCCCCTTCCCCGCTTCTTTGCACTGCCCCAGTTGTTGCCACTATCAATCCTGGTTTGGCCCTCATTTGTCACCCCAGTCTTGTTGGCAAGATCCACACTTTGCATGCTCGGAGTCAGGCTGCTAGCCCTACTAGCGGTGTCGCCACTCTTGGGAGTTTCTGCAACATTATCGTTGCCCTCCCCACTCAAATTCAGAACACCACCACGAGGGTTCGGAGCGGCATTGGATCGTTGGCTTCATGCTGCTTGTTTAGAGAGTATCTCATTTAGTTCATACTCATCGTCTTCTGGGTCAGAATAGCATGTGTTTTTTTGCAAGGAAATTGACCATTCGGATAACTCTGGCACTTGGCTGTAGAAATGATTCACAATGTAACATGATGATGATGAATACATTACTCACTTATTCCACCAGGCAAGAGTATCAGTACACCAAGGGTCATCAGGGTTTGACTTGAATAACTTGACAATGTTGTTAAAAAACTTTTGCATATTGAATTCGCCATCAAGCTTGGACCAGTGATTGAGAGATGAGATAAAAAAAACGTGTCTGTGAAGAAGATTGTTGTTGTCGTCATTGAGGAATGGTATTGGATTTTACCTGAACAGCTGCATATGCGATCGTCCTTGGAGTGATGGAACTTAGGCCATGTAATTTGCTCTTCGATGCTTTGGTCCCCTTGCAACCACTACCTATAAATGCTGTTGCTGGTCCAGTAAAAATATGACAGTAGACCTGTAATTAATCAGATAAAAGATGTAGGGGGAAATAAGACCTTACTCGAACAAAAACGTAGCCTCGGAACAGTCCCTTATCTTTCTCCTCGGGGTCATACTCCTGGTTCTCATCATACAAATATGCTGGCCAGTCACCAGTCCCGATCTTGACATGCCCTTCTTGCATGAGTCCTGCAATTTCACTACAAAAAAGCATCACTAATTGTAATAAAGAATCGCAAATACTTACTCGTCATTGTCAAACTGATTGAGATATCGCATTGGACACAGAAGGCGAGCCGTGACAAGATGGTTGAAACTGCGCATGCTTTTGCTATGTTCTTTGCAAATCGAATGTAGGTGATCCCGGTGTGCTTCAAACTGCCGCAATCTTCTGAACGAGCATTCCCAGCTGCAGATCCAAGCTGTTTAAATTAATATTAAGCATTATCAATATGCACAAGCATGCATATACTCACCTGACTGAAGAAAGTAGATGTTTCTTCAGGTTTGCGCTCAAGTTCCGAGATTATGGTGCCAAAATCAGGTACAAGTTTCACGAACATGTGGAATAATTGGCGGTAGTATTGGGAAACATTGTCACCGCTATTGAAATTTCAGTTTCATTTAAAATGACACATATGATAAAACTTACAGTTCCTTCAAGTTGCTCTCGAGGTTGACACCATACTCAAAGGCCATCCCAACTTTAAGAACTGTTACAAGGTCAGCAAATGGATCAATACTGAGAGGGAACCATCGCGCTGCATGAAGATATGGGTGCAGGGGATCGCTGCCACAATGTCAGTGTCAAATCAAGGCCAATCCACAGGACACACTGAAGCTTCCATTTTCGAACCTCTTTGTGATTGGATAGGCAAGTGATTAATGTAGGTGGAGTCTCAGATTCGGATGCCATCGACATAGTGGTGAGAAGGAAGAAAGACGCGTTATATACATGTACATGTGACATCACACATTTTGTTACATTTTGTTACATTTTATTTTGTCAATCTTCGTCTCTTTTTTGCCGACTCTTTACACTCCTCAAGTTCTACAAGATGCTTTTGACTAGGTGCCGTATCTGTAGATTCACATCAGTATGTTTTTTAGATATCAAGAGAATACGTTTTTCAGATATTATTGTTGTTGTCATGTGACTTGGCGGTTGCCACTTTTGAATATATTATTGAGAGGGTACTTCAAAGGGCTGTAGCTCACTCAATTGTGAATGGTTTGCTCAGAAAATTTAAATGTGAAGTATTTAGTAGTATAGCTAGGTGCAGCTGACAGGTGGGGCTATAATTTAAAGTATATAAAAAGTCAACTTTATTCACTGCTAACTCTGGAAAATTTGATTTTTTATATACTTTAAATTATGACTCCACCTGTCAGCTGCACCTAGCTATACTACTAAATACCTCACATTTAAAATTTCAGAGCAAACCATTCACAATTGAGTGAGCTACAGCTCTTTGAAGTACCCTCTCAATAACATGTTCAAAAGCGGCAACCGCCAAGTCATGTGACAACAACAATAAGAGAATATGCTCACCAATCAATCGCTGAAAACTCTGGTTCAGAGTCACTTTCCGTTGTCGACCCAGTATGTTCCTTGTCAGCAAAAGTGAGTCTAGCTGCATATCTTGAGGCTGGTGATGCGTCAAGGGCATCCATTGTTACTTTGCCCTCAGAAGGCATCACATCTTTTACAGGCGGAAATGTGATGAGTACTTCCTAATAATATGATCAATGTTCCTGCCGAGTGTGCAAAAATGAATTGAACACCTACGACGAGTCCTGGTTTACTTGGCATGAAGGTGAAATGAAAGACATGTTCATAAGTGCTCATGAAATGATGCACAGGTGGTAGTAGGATTGAAAGCGTGTTTTCACCAGTCTGCTTGTGCGACATGGTAGTGCAAGTGAGAGATGCAAATGAAAAAAATCTGGGAAGCTCGCCAGTAAAAGTTTGTGCACGAATTTGATGGATACCTTGAGGATGCCTTCCATTTTTGCCTTAATTAAAATGTCAGCTGCGCACAATCAACAAAAATTCGAACTTAGGGTATACAGACTTGCCTTCATTCGATTTCACAACTGTTTTTCTAATGGAGATTGGCCTGGAGTCGATTGACCCAGCCCTGAGGCCGTCTGGACCTGCAGCTGAACCGCAGTATAATTTTAATGTTAGTTCTATGTAAAACTTGAATGTTAGCAAGCATACCTGACTTGTTGCAATAGCCTCCGCCATCCTTTGCATGAATCCTCATCATCGTCACTTGAGGACTCCGAGAATATCATTTCAACGCTTTTCTTCGTTGTCTTCTTTGCGGTGTGTTGGGATTTCCTTGAATTGTACACGATCTCGCCCCTGGCTTCTCGTTGCACATTTGATGCCCTCCTTGCAGCCGTTTCCTCCCTTGTCATCTCATACCAGCAACATTCTTCAGACTTGAGGGTGTTGAGCAACTTCCGGACTGCTGGTGTCCCCCCAAGCTTAGCAGGATTACTTCACCAAATGGCCACCCCTTTAGTGCGACTCCATATTTCTCCACGATCTTCCCCTCATAATTCTCATAGTTCATTGGGACGGTCTTTGTGATTTTGTGCAAGCGGCATAGGATATTGTCTGTGTTTCTGTCAATGGTTTATATAGGGAGAGAGGTGGGTTTTACCTAAGTTTTCCTGGATGTTTACACGACATTCACTGATCAACTTCGATTGTGAGTATTTTGCTGATGGCTCGGGAGCTTTGTCTGATATTACAACCATCAGTTTCATCATGAAGAGCCAGCTTGTCACATACCCAGTCCACTGATGGTCCATGCCTCCAGTTTGAGTGCTAATTCCCATGGTTCAATGTTCAAGACTTCTTTGACAAATTGAAGGGCTTTCTGTGAAAAGAATGTCTTCAGCTCATGAAAATCTTCAAGGCTTCCCCGGACTGCAATATAAAACCCTTCAATACCAGTACGCATGCAAAGACCTGGCCACTAGAGCACAGCCTTTATTAGGAAGGATTGGACCAACGGTACGGTATTGATTGCACTGACCTGGTTTTGCATGTTGGTGAAATCTGAATCCACTTCGCGAAGCAGTGCCTTGGGGTTCGTAACTAGGCAAATGCATGGATTGGGCAGATCAGCACGGATCACGGATACGGATCGCCTCGGATACAGGTACGGATCAAGATTTCCCGATCTGTGCACCCATGTATCTGTAACCAGTCCCTATTTGGGTAGTGTCATGGTACCCATGTCACACATCAACATCACCAACTGACAGCTACGGCAACAACAACAACGAGAATGCCAACAATGACGACAGACAACGATGGGACATGGGGGAGAAGGGCAGCGGGAGGGTGGTGCACCCACCGTTGCAGTAGGTAAGTGTTTTTTTGTCTTTTTTCTTAGCTACTAATTACACAAATGACGACGACAGCAGTACCAACAACACAAACACCACACACCCGACGAGGACAACAGGCGGCGAGGACAAGGATGACAACGGCGGCCACCACCTCCACCACCATGACCGCAACGAAGACCATGGCCATCCAACCACCAACATACCTTGCAGATGCGCAATGTCACGTCAATCGACGTTGGTGCTGCAACCGCGAGGTAACCAGGAGGATGGTAGTGCGCCCACCACCTGGTTGTGGCCAACCCACCCCCTGCATTGTGTTCATGTTGAGACCGGGACAATGGGGAGCCCAAATACATCACCTCGCCGCCTTTTGCCCCAAACCCCACCCCCACTTGGTCAACACCCATGGCACCCATTTCCCATCCATTTTCGAGCACCCCCAACTCACTTGCACACCACCACAATGACCAGCCATCACCGCTGCCTCGGCCACCACACGGCCAACCTACCACAACACGTCTGCACTGTGCCCTGAGCACGGTGCAGACCTGTCCTCGGCCTCAGTTACCTCGTGCGAGCATGCCGCAACGTCAATTGACGTTGGCATGGTGAACATGAGGTAAATGCCATATCATATCCATATCCGTGGCTCGGATACGGATAGTGATGGATACGGATATGGATACGGATACCAAATTCGGCACCCACGATGATCCATGCAGTTGCCTACCCACAACCTTGTGCCACCGCTTCGCATTTCGCAAAGTTGGTTTTTCTACATTTCTACACATCCACACCAACCTGTATTTTGCAAGGCATTTCCTGCAAATCATTAATGTAAGCAACATAATAACCACACACCCTTTCTTCACTGGACCTCATTTCTGACCTGTCCAATCAGACGTGTAAAATGGGTCGCCGTGCAACTTCAAGCCGAGTCAAAATGACAGTACTAACAGACAAGGGGCCATCCTCGATGAGTGCACGTCTATGAGATATCCGATGCGCTTGAATTGCTCTAGACCAAGAACGGGCAGACAAACTTGCAAGTGTGTGCAATTTCATTCACCTTGTTTACAGTACAACAGACTAATAAAATATAACCAGAGAAGACAGGGAGGGCACGGCAACTATTATCAGAGGCTGCCATGGAGGTTGGTGAAGAACCTGTGAGATTGGATGAATTCGAGAATTTTGTCGGTGATAATGATCAAGAGTTCGATTGGACAGATGAGGATGACCTGGATGAATCTGCAAAACCTACAGAGGTCAGTCAGGAAGGACGTGCTGTTGATCAGGCAAGACTAGTCACCGTTGTAAAGTAAGTCATGACTTGGACAGGGTGACTTCTATCTTCTCATGCTTCCTTCAAGCTTTCATACCAAGAGAACTTGTAAACGGCAGGATCTACGGACACATCTCCAGCGCAATAGACAGCTGCATGAAGGATGGGATGCCCAAATGCCATCTCTTGTATCTGAATACCTTCGTTGGAAACACCAGGCTCAAGTGACAAAAGTTGCAGGCGCAGACGATCCAACCATCATGGAGGATCATTTGTCTGCACCACATATCTTTGAGATCGCAGAGCTAGGACTACGAGGTAGCTTGATTCCATTTACAACATCAATTATAATTTAATTGTCGTACTCAGAATATACATTTAAGAAACCAGTGGAACAGTGTCACAATCAGCTTCCAAATGTGGCACTCATTTCAATTGGTCTACTCGGGTCGTCACCCTCACAGCCTCCTCTAGCTATCACTCTTGAATGCCTGGAGTTCTATCATCAAATTCGCCACCGCCAATCATCATTCAGTATTCAAGCCATGACCAAGGTTCTATGCTCAATTCATAATGTCAGTATAATTACACCAGCACCATAATATCTGACTATATTTTGGAATAGATTACTTATTCGCAGTCTTTGAGGTCACAGTTTTCATCAGCATTTGATGCTCATCTTGACATCCTTCGCCATGTCCAACATCATGTAAATGATGCCATTGGTCGGGGTCCAGACTGGCATATTCGGTATGCATGCCCACCATGTGGATTCAAGGTTTACCTTTTTATCTTCTGTTTATTGCATAACTAATACTGGACTCAACAGCTATCAGATGAGCCTAAACTCTCACCAGCTCGTTTGCATGCAATGGATGGCAACAGCTCAACTCGGAGAGTGGATGGATCCGGGCATGCAGATCCATGTGAATACAACAGTATTTACTTTCTTTCAGTCTCAAAAGTGGACCATTTCAAGGATGATGTACACCTGCGTCCGGGTGCAAAAAAATCTGAGGATCAGCCCTTTAATGAAACCAATACCGCCTGCACCGAGAATTGGACTGTAGCTAACTCCATCAATGAGGGTACTATCACAGCATTTGAGCAGACAGGGATATTCTTATCGGCTTGCCGGCATTCATTACAGCTGATTACATAATACTTGTCGCTAACTGAAAGTCCGCCTATCTAGCGCGCCTCACAATGCGCAAGCTATAACTTGGTGAGTTCTCAACCAAATCGTTCGAAATTTGTTTTATAGTACTCAGCCAGATGGGGCCTAGGTCCCCATCTAATAAAATTCGCAAAAAAACCGCTCAAAAACTATTTGTCATTCCAGGCGCTGGACGACCATCGGTAAGCCGTAGCTCGGGATCCACTTACACAATGCTAATTTCGAAGCTTTCTATAGTTTATATGTGCATTAGCTGAGGGCAGGAATGCATCCGATCATCCCAAAATGCTTTCAAATCACATCAAAATTTCGTTGCCCCGATTGGCGTGTGGGCGCCGTCACTCGCGATCAAGGCGCCCAATGCCCATACGGACATCTTCCCTGGCACGTACGCGACCTAGTGGATGGCACGGGGCATGGAGAAGGCGGGCGGGTGGTCTTGTTTCACTACATCGGCATCATGTGTACCGTCACATTTTTTTAGTCTTTTGCCTTCGTGAATTTGGCTCAAATCTTTTGCATATTCATACTACACGCGTACCCTGTACTTTCTGAACCAATGGCATGCTGTTTCACTGTCCCAGTAGTAGTAGAGTAACTCCAAATTGAAAAATTGAAAAAGAAGGGAAAGTCCGGCATTGCAGAATAAAAAGTATATGAACGCGAGCATACGAAGATATAAATGCGAGTCCGATGCATCAACTACTACCCCACCCACTTCCGTTCCATCTTTCTCCCCATCGGTTCATCCGGCGTGTCGCGATTCGTTCATGTGTGGTTCGCACTCGTTGCGCTATCGGGAACTTGGGCGTTTTGCCCCGAAATACGTTGCGCAAAACGCTTAGCACAAGATGAGCGCAGGATGAAAGGAAAAGAGCTTTACGCTTACAGATAAAAGAGCCCGCATCCAACCCCACAATCGCTTGCACCTGATCCTGATATGGCACGCTACACAATGTTCACCAGGGACGTTGATGGTGACAATGTTATTGTGATAGTTGTTGGTTTGGTCTCCTCGGACACTAGACTGGTTTCCTCCAATGGACGAGATTTGGCAATGAGTGATGGTGTAGGACATTGAGTGAGTTGTATAATAGCGCGGGAAAAAGTCACCAAATAAAATAAAGACGCGATTGACTGGAAGACTACCATCCCCAAACTGATTGTTGGCAAGGATAAGGTCCTCCTGGCCAGGATAAAGGTCCTCCTGGCCAGGATAAAGGTCTTCTTGGCCAGGATAAAGGTCCTCCTCATCCAGACTTTTTACCACCACTGTATCATTGGTGTCCAAAAATTCTAATTTGAAGGCGACTAGCTTTCGAGCCGGATTTTCAACTGTCAGGCGGAAGATGAGATGGTTGTTGGCTGAGCTCTGGATTTTGCAGTCACACAAAGCAATGTAGTCGTCCAACTGCTTTCCTGTGAAAATAAAATGCTGCTGGCCATTAATATTACACAATGACCTAGGAAAGACAAATTTAAACACACCCAATTCTTGGTCTTGATTCGTTGCCGCAACATTGGCGTTATTCAAGTTGACAATGGCATGTGACCTCCATTGAAGCTTTTCAAGATGACCAAGGGATCTCTTATCACAAAAGAAATACGAGAACTGGTTGTTTACCCGACCATCCAGCTCGGATGGAACACCACTCGAGTTTCCCAAGCCCTAAACATCAACCCCCGTACAGTACAGCATATCAAGAAACTTTACAATGAGATTGGTGCTACTGTTCTGGACCCTTGTGATACTCTCGGGAGGCCAAAGATCATGTCGCAACCTCATATCGATGTATTCCCTTTTCTCAGCCCATTTACATGTTACTCAAATTTGTTTAGATGATGCTTGGCCTCATCGAACGCTGCCCAGACCTTTATTTGGATGAGATTGCTGATGAATTATACAATCAACATGGGCTTGTTGTTTCTATTCCAACTCTTTATCGGGCGATCAAGGAGGCAGGCTTGACTCATAAGAAGGTAAATCTCACCTAGCTAATCTCTCAGTTCTGCTGTTTATTACCTACGTTCTCCAAAGCTTTCGAAGATTGCAGTCGAGCATTGTGCAATCAAACGCACCGAATACATTCTCGACATTGCTGATGAACCGAGGGAATATCTCGTATTCGTTGATGAGTGCGCTATCAACCAATTGAATACATACCGTGAAAATGGCTGGGCAATAAAAGGGCAACGGGCCCGCAAGCGGTCCCGCTTCGTCCATGGAACTAGGTTTGTTGCAAGTTAAAAAACCTTCAATTTTCTGATGTTTTCAGCACAGGTTTTTGGTATTGCCTGCCCTGACAATTGATGGTGTCATCTACAGTAGCATTGAACTTGGTGCATTCAACGGCGATACATTCCTTGAATTCATAGATGACCTTCTCGAGGAAATGAATCCATATCCTGCTCCGCGCAGCGTTCTTGTAATGGACAACTGCTCAATCCACCATGTTGACGGTGTTTCGGCGATTTGCGAAGAAAAGTATGTAGCTGCACCCTTTACCTTCCTAGCTACTAATTGTGTTGCAAGGGGCATCCGAGTTGTTTACTTACCTTTGTACTCCCCCGACTTCAATCCCATCGAAGAAATGTTTTCTTGGCTCAAAGCGTACATCCGACGCCACGGTGTGGAGTATCGTTCATTTTTGGAAACCACAGATTTATTACATGCTCGCTCATTTTTGTATAACGCATTGGATCTTGTATACAAGTCAAGTATTGAGGGCTGGTTCTCTCATGCAGGTTATTAGTTTGTCCCATATGTACTTTGCAGAACTTTTTTTATAAATGAGATTGTATCAATTATGTACTGGTGCACAATTGAAAATCATTGAAATATATTGTAGTCCCCATAATTCCTTCACCCTTGCAAATGACCCTTTATGCACTTTACCTCCTTCTTGCAACTGTGAATGATGAATGATGTTGTACCTATTTCCATCTTGAAAAGGTCCCTAAATGCATCCACAGGATCGGCAACATTGAGGAGATCGTCGATAAAGAGGAATCCTCGTTTCTTGAACTGCGGAATGTATTGGAGCAATTCCCGTTGGCCGGTATATTTCTCGTCGAGCTTGGTCAAAAATTCTTCTATGGTGGGGTATGGTGACGGTCCATCAAAAGATATGTCCCCAACTGAGATATCGGCAGGAGGGGCGGGAACAGGAGGAACTGCGGCCGGAATTTGAGGAACAGGAGCTAAGCCGCCAGAGAGAAGATTCGCGATTTTGCTAAAGGCGAGCATGGGCCCCAAAATATTCTGAGCTTGGATGATATCGTTGTCCGCTGCTCCTGCGGTGTGTGTTGCCTTTCCCTTTCTTTCAACTGGCCGTGCTGGGACAGGATCATCCACATGGAACTGTGCGAAAGCTGCAACACGTGGCGGAACAGCGAGAGTGACGCCAGGAGTCTTGGCATTCTGAATCATATATTAGCGGAAATCATAAATACAATAAATAATCTTACAAGGTGTTCGGCCCAAGCTTTGACATGTTGCAACGTAAGGTTGACATGAATGCCATACCTGTTGATCTTACAGCGCTTGATTTCTCCACATACCATGCACTGCTTCAAGGTGTCAAGTAGAGTGTTCATTGCCATTTTGATGTCTCCAGTATTAGAATTGTCAGTATCTTCATCTTTACCATCGAGGTCGAACAAGGGGGAGGCAGCATGCCTGCGAGACCGGTCTGTGGCTGTTGTTTTCTTCTTTTGTTTCTGGATGTGCTGGGTAAAAGAAATCTGGTACTAAAATGACGCTAAGCTGAAGTGTGATATAAAAAATCGAAGGACAAATGAAACGTACATTTTTAGGGATTATGATGAAGACCTTTGTGTCCGCAGATTTCTTCGACGTAAGCTCCTTGCTTTTCATCAGTGCTGAAAAGTCGTTATCATCAGCAAGCGAGAAAACAGTGCCACGAGTGCCAATCTTGTAACTCGATGTGGGTTGGTGATTGCCTTCCGTACATCCGAATGTAGCGTATATTTTTGCTTTGAGATTTTCGAAAGTAATATCACATGAAATCGTTACCATCTTCAATGATTTGCTGGCACCTTCAGGAATAACGAGAGTAATCAACGCTAAGGAAAAGTTAGTATATTATACGGGGTATAAATTAGATGGGACTTACGTGCTGAGTCTTTGGCTACAGTAGTCTTCGCCTTCACAGTCTTCACCTTCACAGTCTTTGTCGGCTGAATACTGGGAGTGTCGGACAGATACAGGTCGGAGGTGTCACCATCTGTGTCGTCGAGATTACTCTCATCAGCAGCTATTTGTGCATGGACTATTTTGGCCTTGGCTGCTGCAACACGCGAGTGGGCAAGAGTGATCTCGATGTCACTATCTGAGGCATCGTCTTGTACACGTAGTTCCTCAGCTCTGGCGGTCGCAGTCTTGACTGCTGCAGCACGTCGTTGCTCTGGAACTTGAGCAGTACGGTTATCAATCAGTAAGGAATCGTCATGTCCTTGCGGTTCATCATCTTGAAAATGAACGCGCTTCGCAGCTTGAGTGTGAGGGCGACTCGAGGTGTCTTCAGTGTCAGATGGGTGCGGAAGGCTCATGGGAAGATAAAGGAACTGGCCGTTTGACCTTGGGAGCACGCTTCATTGCAAGTTTTTTGGATCCCATCGTGGCGCAATGAAAAAATGTGATGAGTGACAAAAGAGGTAACAAGCACAAAATAAAGATTCGCGGGCTGTCAATACATCACCCCAACCCCCACCCCACCCCAAAAATAAAAACGGAATTGCACAAAACATTAGAGCGTTATTGGAATGGCCGGTTTTCATAACAAGTTCTCAGTAATAAGGAAAAAAAAAAATCAAAAGTAGCCAGAATTGAGAATGCATAGAAGACCATATTTCGTTCTGGTCGTGAGCACCGCCTGCTCTACCAATTTGGGGGTGAGAGCCTGTTCTTCGTTCCGAAACAGCGAAGCTCGTAACTTTGCGAAAAACAGGTCGAGGGGATTGAGGTCGGGCGAATTCGGAGGTAAGTAGAGCAGTTTCGCGGCTAGTTCATTTCCATCAGTGCACACAACAGTGGAACATGGCATTGATCTACCACAATCATATTCAATAATGCGCTGGACCTCATCAGCAACATGGACAGCACAACCGTCCATTACCACGACACTCCTCACTCCAGGATATGGCTGGAGTTTTGGTGCCTTGTCAAAGGTCATTTCAGTAGTGGTAAACAGAATAAAATTCAAAACTCCTACTAGTTCTTCGTGTAAAAATTTGAGGAACCGTTTTTTAGTAACAAAGCCTTTGAAAACACCAAGTGCAATGACGCCGTCGAATGACAGCGCTGGCAGAATTATGTATCGATGCGCCGGATCGCGACCAATGCAGCTTTCATCCAACCAAACAAAATACTCCTTTGGAATGCCTGTGACTGCTAAACTCCAAGTCGCCGGCATCATATCACTTTCCATGGCGGTCGGGGGCGGGTATTACTTCGTTGAGCAGCAGAATAAGGGAGAAGTTTGATATGAGCAAGGTATCAGTGGAGTAGGGAACTAGTGTCATGTGATTGCAACGACACCTGTTATCCACCATCACCCCAGATCAATACACTGGTGGCGAAGAGTTAAGACAAGGAATTGGATGTGTTCAGTAAGTTTAAATTTGTCTTTCCTAGGTCATTGTGTAATATTAATGGCCAGCAGCATTTTATTTTCACAGGAAAGCAGTTGGACGACTGCATTGCTTTGTGTGACTGCAACATCCAGAGCTCAGCCAACAACCATCTCATCTTCCGCCTGACAGTTGAAAATCCGGCTCGAAAGCTAGTCGCCTTCAAATTAGAATTTTTGGACACCAATGATACAGTGGTGGTAAAAAGTCTGGATGAGGAGGACCTTTATCCTGGCCAAGAAGACCTTTATCCTGGCCAGGAGGACCTTTATCCTGGCCAGGAGGACCTTATCCTTGCCAACAATCAGTTTGGGGATGGTAGTCTTCCAGTCAATCGCGTCTTTATTTTATTTGGTGACTTTTTCCCGCGCTATTATACAACTCACTCAATGTCCTACACCATCACTCATTGCCAAATCTCGTCCATTGGAGGAAACCAGTCTACTGTCCGAGGAGACCAAACCAACAACTATCACAATAACATTGTCACCATCAACGTCCCTGGTGAACATTGTGTAGCGTGCCATATCAGGATCGGGTGCAAGCGATTGTGGGGTTGGATGCGGGCTCTTTTATCTGTAAGCGTAAAGCTCTTTTCCTTTCATCCTGCGCTCATCTTGCGCTAAGCGTTTTGCGCTGTAAAGGCGAGGTCGGGGTGGCTGCGGAATAATAATCCTAAGCCTGTGGGGTCAGCGTAGAAGTGACTAGGAATAGTCTAACAAGCTTCAGTAAGATAATAGGATATAAAAAGTAAGAAGCCGCCGAGTAAACTACTGAAATCTATCGAGACCGATCGAAGCCGACGAAGCCGACGATGTCGGGTATGGCGGGTCGGGTGTCGGGTGACGAGAAACGTAGAGATAAAGGCAGTAGAACGACGGGGAGGGCGTCGAGGAATCCGACGAGCAATGTGTGTGATGGAATTTACTGAGAGACTAATTCTCAGAGAGAGGAAATGGGGGAACTGGTTTTCTTATTTTGAGACGGCGCTTGGGCACCATTTTTATACTACAAAGTTCTGTACCTAGATTCGGACGAGAGTCCTCGGCCGATGAGAGGAAACAAAGGAGAATAAAAATGGGGAAGTAGGAAGAGCGTTGTGAGGCGACGATGACAGGGAAAATGGGTGGAAGATATAAAAACCGTAAAAGATGCAAAATACTTTACTATATCCCCATAAGGGAGACGCTAGGCGTAAATAAGGCAAGTCCGATGTCGGGATCCCAGTCCGATGAGATCTATCTTTGATATTTTGAAGTTCCGCGAGTTTAGGAGATAGACCGACCAGGTACGTGAGCGGCCGTGCTAGTCGGTATGCATCGGGTTGCGTCGGGTTCGAATGTAGATTGCTAGAGACGTCGGGTTTGAGCGGATTTGCTAGATATCGATGTTACGGCCTCAGAGGGTCGAGGACCCTCTACATCTCCTTGGGTCTTCTGATAGAGACCATCTGTGGTCGAGAATATGGGGTCTCCGAATGCGGGTCGCGAATGTGGCCAATCACGTGAGCGGCCAAACAACAGCAAAGTAAAAAAAGATAAAAAAATTCTCATTGTTGATCCGACCTTTCCTCTACACCATCACACGTTCACAATGTCCCAAGTCTACGACAACTTCCTCGCCTTCGTCGAAAGCATCGAACCCGATGTCCGGGCGGACTACGAAGAGGCCGTCAACGTGGTCACCGTGTTTCATAGCGACGACCTCGTAACGATGGTGGACGGCAACGAGGGGATGGCCCAACAATGGTTGAGCGGCCGCAAGAAAGCGCTGGTGAGTTTTCCCGATTGACTACGTGTGTCCTAAGATAGCTCATGTCGTCCTGCCAGCGTGCTTATAATGGAATCGTCGCGGAACTCCGAGCTGGTGGTACGAGGCCAGTAACGCCACCGTTATGGGCCGACCGCCAATCATACGCCAACGATGTCGAAGAGTGGCTGAAAGAAGCGGCGGACCGAGAGAGGCAGGAAAAGGAAGAAGCCAGACGGCGGGTGGATGAAGAAGTGGCTACGCGGGAAGAGGAGGCCAGATGGATGGCAGAGGCAAATGCACGAGCGGAGGCGGAGAAAAGGCGAAAGGTGGCAGAGGAAAGGCGAGAGCGGCTTAGAATAGAACAACACGAGCAGCACTGGAATCAAGAAGCGGACCGGGTTGAAAGGGATGGAGCCGCGTATCGGCAGCGGCTCAGCGAAGAACGGCGAGCTGAAGCAAACGCATCGGTCGCGGGTGAACCAAGGACTGAGTCGATTCCGGAGGGCGAAGCCGCAGTTGAGCCAGAGGAAGGCCCCGTCGACCCGGCACCAGAGACACCGGCCGATGTAGAAGACGTAGATACGCCGGGCGTAGAGACCGGAGACTTGGCTGGTACGATGGTGAGTTCTTGTGTCGGTTCATTTGTTCTTTTTGTCACTGATCCTGGTAATAGTTCACCGGGCCGTTTCCCCTACAACCCTGCACCAACTGCGTCAAGGCGCAAGAGGCGTGTCGAGGCATCACGGGCTACGTGTGCGAACGATGCCGGAGGCTGAAGAAAAGATGTACTAACGCTACACACCGGACGGGCGGGGGTCGGCGCAAGGTGGATACCGGAAAGGGCAAAGAGGTCGCGGTCGGCACGAGGAAGCCGTTGTCGTTCACGACAAAGCCCATCCGCAGTAGGCCTGCCCGGGCCTCAACGAGCAAACCGCGGGTCGAGGACATGGAGTCGGTCGAGGATGATGACGAAGACGAGGAGGAGTCGGAGGAAGAGCGGCCGACGAAAAGGCTTAGGGCGGCTTCGGCAGCAAACCCGTTCGTTTTGACGATGGAGAATTACGAGCAAGTGTCAGCGCGGCTAGCAGTCCTTACGGAGGAGCTGGGAGCCCTGGGCACCAACGTCAACCGTCACCTCGTCCACTTCAGTCAAGAGTTCCAGCGGCTTCGCGTCGATCTCGAACGGTCGACCTCAAGGTTGGCGATGTTGAAGCGGGATTACGAGACTGGCCGCCTCTAAAATATTAAAAAAATAACGAGCCCATTGTATATATAAAAAATATATATCGTGTACATAAAAGACGTGTCAGCTTGTTCACCCAGCTAAGGAAAGCCGATCGGCTCCCGAAGACATAGGACTATTCGCATCATTTGTCATATCGTTAGAAAACTAAGAGGAACTAAATAAAATGGGGGTATAACGTGGACAGAATATAAATGAAATGCTTTAATCGTCGTCGGGTGAGGAGTCTATAGAGGGCGGGTACGTCGGATCATCAAGATCGTTTGAATCGGTATCGTCGGCATCGGGGTATTGTAAGAAGTCGTCCAACGGTATCGATATTTTTGAGCGGGCGTGGTAGGGTACGACTCGGAAAGTGGCAAATCGAGATTTAGAAACCGCACTGTCGAGTTCGGCGAGTATGTAGGATCCGCCTTCTGTTTTCCTGACGACAACCATGGGTCCAAAGTACCGCGGTTTTGCTTTACGATCGAGAGACATTTCGATACGTGAATTTCGGACGAGAACGAGGTTACCGGGTTCGAAGTCGAAAACTTTGATCGTGTTGGCATATTTCTGCTCGAATTGCCGGGCGGACGCGAGCCGAGATTTGGTAAGCTTTTCTTTGACCCGATCGAGGTCGGCTTCTCGTTTACGAAGTTGTCGGGCGCGGATGACTATGAGGTCGGTCGTAGACATCGTATCTTGCGTCGGAACCATGTACGTAGCTTCGGCAAAATCGAATGGAAAAAGCGGTTCTACTCCGTGTGCGATGTAGTAGGACGAGTATCCGAGGCTTTTGTGTGTCGTGACCCATTCGGCCCAAAATACGGAGTGGGTTACGGTGTGCCATTTCTTTTCATCTCCGTCACAACTTTTCATAATGGCCTCCCGGACATCTAGGTGGCGACGCTCAACGGGTCCGTTCGCTTGTGAGTTATAGGGCGAAATGCGGATGTGCTGGATACCGTAGCGGGAGGCGAGATAGTCGAGCGCTTCTACGAACGGCTTGCCGTTGTCGGTGACGATTTCTTCGAGAGTGCCCCAACGGCATAAGATGTCTTCGAACAAGAACGAGCCGATGGTGGAGCCGGTCTTGCGGCGTAACATGCGGAACTCAGGGTAGGCGGACAGGGAGCAACGGGCTTGGACGATGTATCGATAGCCGCCGGATCGTGGCATAAACATTGTGTCGACATACGCTTTACGAAATAGTGAGGCCGGTGTAGCGACGGTGGGCGGAATGTGATGATAACGCATTTGCCGTACTTGGCACTGATGGCAAGACTGGACGTACCACTTGACGTCGTGGTCGAGGTGCGGCCACCAGAAACGGTCGAGTAGCCGAGCGCGGACGGAGAATATACCTTTGTGGCCGAGAGAGTCGTGAGCGTCTTTGAGTAACTGAAGCCGGCGGTCGGGCGGTATGACGAGTTTGTGTTTTCCGTGAAGGTCTTTGCGCCAAAGCTTGTTATCGGTGACGAAGAATTCAAGGGCATATCGTAGGAACAGATGGTATTCTTCATCCGTGAAGTTCGCGGGTCGGGTTAGATCTCGTAACCAGATCTCGACGAGGGCAAGACGAGCGTCGGCCGCGCGGGCTTTATCGGATCGTGGTATGTCAGAAACGGCTTCCTGATTTGTGTAGACGAGGACGGCGGGTAATTCTTGGAGTCGGTCGGCTGTGGCACAGCAGCGGCCGCATACGGCAATCGGCTTAGACGGTATGGGGACGGGTCGGTAGTTGACAACTTCCATAAAGAAACCGTAGGAGTGGTCGAGCCAATCGTCGGAATCGTTGATCTCCTCGGGGTCTTCTGCAGCGCGGGGACATTGGGAGAGTCCGTCGGGTGCACCGTGTGCGGAAGCGGGTACGTGAACGAGTCTAAAGTCAAATAAGAGCACGCCGGCTATCCATCGGTTGATCGTTGCATTGGGCTGAATGTTGGGGTTGTTGAGCATCCCTTTTATGTACTTCGCGTCGACTTCAACAGTGAGGTTGCGGACGCCGATGATGAAGATTCGGTAGGCGCGGAGGGCCCTGAAGAGGCCGTAGAGTTCGAGCTTGGACTGGGAGTATCAGGCTTCGCGTTCGTTCCACGATATTGAACCAAAGCAATTCGGATAGCGCTTTCCGTCAGCGCGGATCTGCATGAGAACGAAGCCGACTCCAAGGACGGATGAATCAACGGCGAGAATCACTTCCCATTCACGCGTGTAGTCGATAGCGCGCAGCGCTGGCGACGTAATGACGGCGTTTTTGAGGTAGTCGACGGCGGTCTCTTCTTCTTCACCAAATTCGAAGGGTATACCTTTGCGGGTAAGACGGACGAGGGGTCGGGAGTGGAGCGAGAAGTCCTTGATAAAAATACGCAAGACGCCGCAGATACCGAGAAAGGCGCGAACTTCGGTGAGGTTGGTCGGCAGTGGCCAATCGCGAATCTTCTGTACTTTGGAGTCGTCGGCTACTCTTCCTTCGTATGTGCATCGGTGGCCAACAACGATGACTGAGGGTCAACACAACTCGAGTTTTTTGCCGTTGAAGGTACCGCCGACATAGCGGAAACGCTGGATGATGCAGTTGACACCTTGGAAGTGCTCCCAAATGAAACGTCGGATTGCCGGGTTCTCGGGTATAGTCTCGTAGGTACCGTCGGGTTGCTCGTAGCGGGTTGGAGGCCCTTTGACGGGAATATCGTCCATATATGGAACGGCAAGATGAGGAATTTCGTCACGGAGGATGTACGTGGAGTCACCGTGTAGGATCTGCGGGGAATTTGTGTATCCCATAGCAATCCGCGTAAGTCGAAGCGTTCCGAGTGGAGACTGAAAAGTCATATAGTCCCGAGACGAGGGATGGACGAGGCATTGGTCGAAAGAGACGAAGAGGTCGAAGGAAGCGTAGCAAGAGTGGCCGCCAAAGGCCTCGGCCAAGTGCTCGGTCATGGGCGGTACGGCGGGATCACGGATAGTGACGGCGTTAAGCGGCTGTAGATCGTGGACGATTCGAAGAGACTTCCCGTCCTTTTTCAAAACGCAGAACCAGCGGGAGCGATATGACGAATTCGAGGGTTCATAGGTACCGGCGTTAATTTTGTCTTTGATGATGCCGATGACTTCGTTAAGGATGCCGGGTGGGATTGGGATATTGCGATGGACCCACGGGTCGTGCGGTACGGTGGGAATGTGGATCGGTGGGAAGTAGTCCGTATTGAACTGGCCTTTCTCGGATTCGTTCCAGGCGAAGGCGGCTTCTTGCATTTTGATGATATGGTGGCCGAGTTTTTTTTCCTCAGGCCAAAGGAATCCATCCAGGTTCATCGGCATCGCGTCGTGTCGTTCCTGAGTATAGCGGGTGCCAGGTGTAAAGTCGGGCGGGTGAGTCAGGAGCGTGGGTAAATCGGCTAGCGGGTCGCCGGTGATCTCGCGTATGATACGGTATTCGTCGGGGAGAGTGGTAGAAATTGGGCGGATACGATCGGCTACCTTCTTATACTTTTTCTTGGTAACGACTCCTTTTAGGTCCCTGGTAGGGGGGGTGGTATACGAGGTATAAGTAGCGTGTTCAGTAGAGGCCTTGTTACAAATATTCGAAGAAGAAATATGTGACGCAGGAGCGGAGACAGAACAAGATGAAGGAAGGGTATCGGTAGTACGTAGCTGATTTTGTACATCAGTCAACAATGAAATGTACTGGGCGGCAGTCTGAGGCTGAGACGAAGAGAAATCTAAATCGATAGAAAAACATAAGTCCTCTTCTAGGGGAAATGGCAAAAGGGAAGCATAGTTCGTGGTATAGATGTGGTCGCTTTCGAGTGGCGGCTTCTCATCTCCCGGTGCGTCCTTCCCGAGAGGTATCTCCGGGTCCTCGACTTCTAAAAATCCGGCTTTCCGGTGTCGGACCGCTCTCGTCGGTTCTTTTGGTTGTGCTCGATGGTGGGCAAGGTGACGACGGCGCCGGTGTTTGGATCCGTGATTGTGACTTGTTGTTCTCCGTTTTTATAATCCTTCGTAAGGGCCTCGGAAAGCGTGAAGAACGGGCGGCCGATGAGGATTTCGTAGGGGGCGTCGTCGACGACTTGGACTTGGAGGAAAAGATCGACGTCGCCAAAAGTGAATTTTAGGTTGGCGATCCGGCCGAGGGTGTCGTTGTCGCTTTTATTTGCTGACTGCATCCGCATCTTCATATTTTGGAGGCCGTAACCGAGTTTCTCCCAAATATCGCGTCGCATGCTGATGATCATGGAACCATTGTTGAGGACGCACTTGAATACGAATTTGCCGTTGATGAGCGGGTAGACCGCACGGAGAGGGACTGAGTCGCGGCCGACGACGAGCGGGACGTTTTCCTGACAGTGTTGACAAGCGCGAGTGGGGATTTCGGGTGTGTGAAAATGGAAAACCTCGACGTTGTTACTCTCGGCGGTGACCTTTTTCGACGTAGTGAGGTCCTTCATGTGATGGCGGGCGTCGGACGACATGGCTAAAAGTTCTCGTTGCGAAATGCAGACTTGAGAATCGAGCACGCGGTCGATGACGGATTTGGCGATACCGGGATCTTCGATGGGGGCTTGGTAGCGGTATTGGGGGTGCGATGCGGGAAGGTTCTGGGGAGTGCGCGGTACAAGGGCGGTCGGCTCGGTCGGCCGTGTGTTCGAAGGGGGGACTATGGTGATCGGCTGCTCGTTGATAGGTCTGGCCGTTTTCTCGGCGGGTTTCGCGGTGGGGACGGACGTGGAAGTGGCGGGCGGATTGGGAAACGTTTCTCTAGACTTGCCTTTCGCCTTCGATGGGATCTCTACACCGTCGAATCTAACCCATTTACGAAGCCGCTGCACTTCGGCTTCCAGAACCTTGATTTGTTCGTTGTCGTTGTCGATGTCGGACGTCGTGGACTGAAAGATGTCGGCGTACTCGGTGGTGACCTCTGGTTCGTAGGTGGGTACTTCGACGGCGGAGACGAAGTTAGTTTTGACATGAGGCGGCGGGTCGTGTTGGAACGGTTCTGTGGGGTTGCGGGCAGGGGGAGCGCGGTTGCCGGGGTTCTGTGCGTGCCACGCGTCGAAGCGTTCCCTCATATTTTTGCCGACGATAGCCTTTGGAAGATACATTCCGTTAGGCAACACGATGCGGCCGTGCTCGTTCTTGCGGCATATCCCGTCTCGAGTGTACTGCTCGCAAATAGGACAATCGCATATACGATGGAACGGGTCGTCGCAAAAGAGGCAGTTGAAATTGGTGAAACCCTGTCCCGCGGTGGTCGGCTCGGTCCTATTTGCACACGGCTTTGGGGTGTTGTTACGTTCGGTGAGGGCTTGCGTGAGGACGGCGAGTTGTTGCGAAACGAGACGAAAGAGGTCGGATACGTTAGGTTCGACCGGTTCCGCTTTAGGAATGACCGGGTCATAGCGAGCGGGTGGCGGGTAGCGGGTGGCGGGTTCTATTGGAGTCGAGTACCGGATGGCGGCAGGCGACGTTGACGATAGACGAGAGACGGTGGACGGTTCGGCTGCGGTTCCGGCCAGCAGGAAGTGGGCGCAATTGTGGAAGTCCTGGAAGTCGTAAGGGTCGCTATGGAAATGGTTCGGCTTTTGGTACTGCAGACGGGTTTTGATGTCCTTTTGAAGCTCGACATGGAAGCCGTTCTCGTACGCGATGTTGCGTTCTCGAGGAGAGATTCGACCCTTGTCTAAGAGGAATCCCGAGATCCGAATGAACTCGCGGTAATATTCGCCAAGTTCGGCGCGGGTACGGATACCATAAGCGGTTTGGGTGTGCGTAAGATGGTCGAGATCCGCCATAGTGTACCGGTGATCGTCTTCCATGCCCGGGTATAGCACGAGTACGCTCCTTTTGAATGCGGCATAATCGACGCCGGTCGTGCTAGGTAAACTTATTGTTGCCGAAGTTCAGTTCGGTCCGGTTCCGAGCCTTTTTGGCGGAACCGCGAACTGAACTTCGGGTCCGGTTTGGCGCATGGCCAAACCTGGACCCGAACGGCTTTGAACCGTCTCTTCGCGTTTGGTCTGGGGTTCAGACGTGGTCTGAACCCCAGACCGAGGTTGGCTCACCCCTGAGCTCCGTTCTCCTCGCGAATGGCAGGCACGTATCAATTGATACGGTGCTACGCTTCGCGAGGAAGTTGGGCTACGGGGGAGCCGTCTGGTGCTGTTGCTGCTGCTGCTGCCGCTGCCACTGCTGGTGCTGCTGGTGCTGCTGCCGTCGCCGTCGCTGCTGCGCTCCTGCTGCTGCTGTTGCCGTTGCCGCTGCCGCTGTTGCTGCTGCTGCCGGCATTGCTGCTGCTGCTGCTGCTGCTGGCCGTCGTGGTGGTGGTTGCCGTTGTTGTTGCCGCCGCTGATGGTGAGGTTGGGGCTTGATGCACCAGCAGCAGCTGCTGCTGCTGCCGGTGTTGCTGCTGCCGGTGTTGCTGCTGCCAGCGTTGCTGCTGCTGCTGCTGCCGGCGTTGCTGCTGCTGCTGCTGCTGTTGCCACCGTTGCTGCTGCCGCCGTTGCTGCTGTTGCTCCTGCGCTCCTGCTGCTGCTGCTGCTGCTGCTGCTGCTGCCGGCGCTGCTGCTGCTGTCGTTGCCGTTGCTGCTGCTGCTGCTGCTGCTGCTGTTGCCGTTGCCGTTGCCGTTGCCGTTGCTGCTGTTGCTGCTGCGCTCCTGCTGCTGCTGCTGTTGCCGTTGCCGCTGCCGCTGTTGCTGCTGCTGCCGACATTGCTGCTGCTGCTGCTGGGCGTCGTGGTTGTCATTGCCGTGGTTGTCGATTTGCCTGTCGCAAATAACATTAGTAAAGTTAAGAAACAAAGGAAACTTACCTTGAGGAACACAACACAAATTGTGTTGTGTTCAATCCGCGTTGATGTTGCTGTGTCGCGTGAAAGCTACTACGGCCGGTCACATGATACCGTTTAACATGAAATGGTAAGTAAAGAAATATGAAAAACAAATGAAATAAATTCCTTAAAAATATCCGCGTTCGCGGTTTGGACGCGGTTTGGAGCCGTTCAGGAAATCCGGCCAGCCTCGAAACCCTGAACCGAACCCGCGGTCCGGTTCAGCATTTGGCTGCACTTAGACTGAACCCCGGGTTCGGTTCGGGGTTTGAACCGGGTTCGGCTAGGTTCGGAACCGAACTACGGCAACACTAGGTAAACTTGCCCAAAGCTCGTAGTCGCTAAGCGACGCGTAGCACAGACTATGCTTGATGCGTCCTGCGTTGTCGAGAGCGGCATCGGCAGCAAGTATCTCGACTTCTTCGAAGAAACGGTTTAAATTGAGCGGGTTCCCGTTGAAGGTCGGGGCCGTGGAGTGACCGCGAGCGGGCATTTGTCGTGGAGTAACATGGGGAGCGGTAACGTGGGGAGCGGTCGAAGATCCAGAGGTCAAAGTCATTGTGGGTGGAAGGAGCTGAGATGTCGATGAAGCGGTTGTCGGGTGTACGATGAGCGGGTCGGGTAACGTGGGCGATGACGGCGTGGATGAAGACGAAGACGGGGACGATGACGATGACGGAGTTTTCGATGTCGAGAGCGAACACGGAGACGATGACGATGACAGAGTTTTCGATGTCGAGAGCGAAGACGGAGACGATGACGATGATGGAGTTTTCGATGTCGAGAGCGAAGACGTGGACGGGGGTTCTAGCGAGGTCGAAGTCGGGGACGTAGGCGATGCGGGTGTCGAACTGAGATTGGATGAGTCGGGTGTAATGGTAATTATCGGTATATCGACCGATTCGAGACTGTCGGATGAAAGATATAGGGGGGTGTTTGACCCTGAGACGAGCGGGAGGTTGTTATGTCGAGCGAGGTGGTCGGGTACTAGCTGGAAGAAGTCGTCGTCGATTGTCGGGTCGAAGGCGGCTAAAGAGAGTTCTTGTTGAAGAGTTCTTCGAGGAAGATCTCGAAGACGATGGTCAGAGGGAGGGATACGGGAAGGGGAAGCTATGGTGGTGCTAGACTATTCCTCGCGGTGGGCTCCAGATGTAAAGGCGAGGTCGGGGTGGCTGCGGAATAATAATCCTAAGCCTGTGGGGTCAGCGTAGAAGTGACTAGGAATAGTCTAACAAGCTTCAGTAAGATAATAGGATATAAAAAGTAAGAAGCCGCCGAGTAAACTACTGAAATCTATCGAGACCGATCGAAGCCGACGAAGCCGACGATGTCGGGTATGGCGGGTCGGGTGTCGGGTGACGAGAAACGTAGAGATAAAGGCAGTAGAACGACGGGGAGGGCGTCGAGGAATCCGACGAGCAATGTGTGCGATGGAATTTACTGAGAGACTAATTCTCAGAGAGAGGAAATGGGGGAACTGGTTTTCTTATTTTGAGACGGCGCTTTGGCACCGTTTTTATACTACAAAGTTCTGTACCTAGATTCGGACGAGAGTCCTCGGCCGATGAGAGGAAACAAAGGAGAATAAAAATGGGGAAGTAGGAAGAGCGTTGCGAGGCGACGATGACAGGGAAAATGGGTGGAAGATATAAAAACCGTAAAAGATGCAAAATACTTTACTATATCCCCATAAGGGAGACGCTAGGCGTGAATAAGGCAAGTCCGATGTTGGGATCCCAGTCCGATGAGATCTATCTTTGATATTTTGAAGTTCCGCGAGTTTATGAGATAGACCGACCAGGTACGTGAGCGGCCGTGCTAGTCGGTATGCATCGGGTTGCGTCGGGTTCGAATGTAGATTGCTAGAGACGTCGGGTTTGAGCAGATTTGCTAGATATCGATGTTACGGCCTCAGAGGGTCGAGGACCCTCTACAGCGCAACGTATTTCGGGGCAAAACGCCCAAGTTCCCGATAGCGCAACGAGTGCGAACCGCACATGAACGAATCGCGACACGCCGGATGAACCGATGGGGAGAAAGATGGAACGGAAGTGGGTGGGGTAGTAGTTGATGCATCGGACTCGCATTTATATCTTCGTATGCTCGCGTTCATATACTTTTTATTCTGCAATGCCGGACTTTCCCTTTTTTTTCAATTTTTCAATTTGGAGTTACTCTACTACTACTGGGACAGTGAAACAGCATGCCATTGGTTCAGAAAGTACAGGGTACGCGTGTAGTATGAATATGCAAAAGATTTGAGCCAAATTCACGAAGGCAAAAGACTAAAAAAATGTGACGGTACACATGATGCCGATGTAGTGAAACAAGACCGCCCGCCCGCCTTCTCCATGCCCCGTGCCATCCACTAGGTCTCGTACATGCCAGGGAAGATGTCCGTATGGGCATTGGGCGCCTTGATCGCGAGTGACGGCGCCCACACGCCAATCGGGGCAACGAAATTTTGATGTGATTTGAAAGCATTTTGGGATGATCGGATGCATTCCTGCCCTCAGCTAATGCACATATAAACTATAGAAAGCTTCGAAATTAGCATTGTGTAAGTGGATCCCGAGCTACGGCTTACCGATGGTCGTCCAGCGCCTGGAATGACAAATAGTTTTTGAGCGGTTTTTTTGCGAATTTTATTAGACAGGGACCTAGGCCCCATCTGGCTGAGTACTATAAAACAAATTTCGAACGATTTGGTTGAGAACTCACCAAGTTATAGCTCGCGCATTGTGAGGCGCGCTAGATAGGCGGACTTTGAGTTAGCGACAAGTATTATGTAATCAGCTGTAATTGAAACCATTGCAGAGAAGATCTTGAAACCTGCGAACGTATATTTTCAGCTTCAAACTTCACCGCTCGCCTGACTCGCCATGCCTCACATTTCCACTGGTTACAATTTCTACACCTTCATTTCGACCAATGGGACAAAGATAAATATGCAGAGCTCAGTGAGTGTATTTGCATCTGGGTTTCAACTGCTAATCTCATTTTCAAAAGGCAGATTTCTTTACAATAACTATAAGCAGGCGCTCTCAATTATTGCAGAATTTACCCCAGAAGTCAATGCATTCAAGGAAAAACATTCCCTCCCAGATGACGTGTTTGAGGTGTGGAGAAACCAAGAACTGGAGTATCTCATGAGCCTCTCCGCTGTGCCAGAATATGACATGCAGGCAATTGCCTATGTTGAAGCTTTAGAAGCCCTCGGAAAAGCACAGTAAGTCTTTCCTCATTTGTTTACTATCATCGTGACTTTCTACTTGTCATTAGGGAAGTCTACGGTCGCGTCTCCACAGTACACTTCATGACATATACTCCTGCTGATTTTGCAAGAACCAGTGGCCTCCCTTCCTCCGGTGCCGCACTCAAAGCTCAAGAAGCTGAGCGTGCTGCTGCACATCGGAAACTCCTAGTTCAAATGAATGCTGCAGATGATACAGAGCATCAACTGGGTGTAACAGAACGTTGGACGCCGGAGTCCCCCAAATACTGCAAAGTGAAGCATTTTATCAATAATCGGAATTTCATCCATGTTGTAGAACAACTGGAGGGGTTGGTGGTGCAGCGACTATTTGAACTTTCGAAGGCTAACTTGGCGGGTACAGGTAAGTATCATACAGTATACTTATTAAATCAGGATATTGATATTGTATAGGCTATAAATTGCGCAAGCACATCTCTAAGGCCATCACCTGCCATTCTGCTGCCATCCGCACTGCTCTTGATAAATACAACCAGCTCGCTCCGCTGCAGAACCCTCCTCGTCCAGTGCTTAAATACTTGGAAGTTGCAGAGTATGGTTGGTTGGGTGACTTTGAGCTCCTCAAGTACTCGAGACATGATGTACTCACGAAACCATGGGCTATTCCCACAAACCGTCAAGTTGCCATCAAGCATTTCAAAATCCTTCATGCCCACGAAGAGATATATCGCCTCAACGTTGAGATACCCCGCCTACAAGTGTGGGTTGATCATGAAGACCGGGAGCTCCTTCATTCTGGTAATCGTCTAGCTATTACCAACCCCCTACTTGTCAAGGAGGTGTGTTGCTTTGCCGATGAGTGACGCTGTGTCAACAATGAGCACCAAAAGCGACTGAGCACCATTTACCAATTGAAGGGCTATTCAGGTAGGGTTCCTGGAACAGTTGGGAGTGCTGACATGAAGATCTCGAGGGCACAGAGCTCCTCCTGGAGGATGATGATGCATTGTGTGATGATGTTGTATGGCTCGGGGATTGTATTGAACATATGACACATCAGTGAGGACTTTTATTGTGTTGTGAACATTGTATTGTACATTGGACAAAATAAAACTGTGGTATTATCTATGGAATTGAGGGAAAACACGAGCTCATCGTTGGCAATGATGAGCTCGACAAGTTGATGTGACATCAGACCCTGAGATCAATGCCCGATTGCCTTATCTGGGCCACAGCGTGTATCTAATCACAGATGGTGGAATACTCCGAGATATGGGGCCCATAAACCTCTCAAGTCTATGCTGAACACTGCCTGAATGCTGAACATGCCCCCAGCAGGCGAAGCTGCCTAGTTAGTAACATAACAGGGACCTTGATATATTACTAATTAGTAAGGTTGGCGGTGACACACAGGTGACATGGCCAATTGGTCATAGTACTAGGCTAGACATTTTGGTCAAACATGGGTGACGTGGCAAAAATTCGATCCCAGACAAATGCTGAGCTGGGGATATGACAAATTGGCAGATCATCCCTCGGTTCACAGGCACGGCTCAGGCCTGGGCCTCAGTCAGTAATTAGCCCTTTGCTCGGTTCATTCTGGGCCTTCCCTAACAACAGTTGAGTGATATGAACCAGGGGCTGATCGGTTCTCGACTCAGCACTAGATCAGGCCTCGGGATTTGGCCTTGGAACTCACTGTAGTGTTAAATCTGAGTTTCTGAGCCCCTGCTGCCTTAACTGGGTCTTCCTAGCTCTTATAAGCAGATATAAACATCTGTTTATCATTAGTTCTCTAAGGCTCTCTAAAAGCCTATGTCATAAATCTAATATGAAGCATGTCCTGTTGTTACTTGGCGAAATTCTCTAAGTCTTTCCTTTGGCATTGTTTGTTGCTTACCGCGCATATCTTTACTTTGGTCTTGTTTGTCTACAGTTCAACTTCTCTCCACCACCTCGACATCAATACTGCCTATCATCCCCCCACCTGCCTCTACTCCTCTCAGAATGACAACAACAATGGCAACAACCACAACAACGGCAACAACCACAACAACGGCACCAACAATAACAATGGCGCCAACAACAACAACGGCCGTGATAACCACAACCACAGACAAGATGGCCATCACAACAACAGTGACACAGACAACCAGAATGGCAACACAGACAACCAGCATGGCAATGGTAACAGCAGTGGCAAGGCGGCAGTGGTGGTAGCTGTAAGTAGTGGTGGCAGCAGCAGCAGCACAACGGCGGTAGCAAAATGTACTGTATAAATGGCCCCAGAATAATAAATAATATGTACCCATTTATCCGTAATATAGAAAATAAATAAATATAAATGTAATATAAATTGAAACTAAAGGGCAAGTGAGCCAGTCGACCAGTACTGAACCAGGGGTGGAGGCTCAGTACTGATTTATCATAACATCCATAGTATTAGATCAGTACTCCCATGTGACTAAGTCATGGAACCGAACTAAATCCCGGTTTCAGCACTGAGCTTGTTTAGGTGTGTATCCTGCAGGGTAAATACCAATATTTCAATCTCCGATAGTAGTATCTAGGCAAGGATAATCCCGAAACTTACATCTCCACAAACAAACTTTTCAAAGTCAGAACTCTTATTCCTCTTGACCCATCAGTACGGCTTGCAAAAAATGTTTGTAAACAAAGTGCCACAGGCTTATCTTACCCAATTCGGTAATGTGTTATGTAGTTATCCTGCCAACTACTATGTTAAATATGCAGAAGGCCTTTGCTATACTGCAGTACTTCTCCAAAACCAAAACAACCCTATCTGAATTTCTCATTTTCATTCTCCAAGAGGCAAGCCTTGATAACAACACTGTTGTGCAGGATTTCACTCTTGATAGTATCTCCCTCCTTGCTGCCCTCTCAGAGCATCCCCACTTGTGTCAACTAGTATTACAATGGGCATGTCATCTTGGAAAAGAGAATGGACATTCATTGCTCCAAGGATGTTGAGAGGTGCACAGACAACCTGGATGGTGTCAGCTCGCAGAAGGAGGGGCATCCAAAATGTAAGTGTTTTGCCAGATCCTGTTGCTGCAGCAAGAATCACATCTTTGTTGCACCGTAGGATGGCCTGTACCACACAGACCTGCCAAAGGCATGGGAGGTGGCCAAAGGTTTTTTTGGTTGCTTCTCGGAGTGTATCCAATGTTGGGACAGGTGTAGATAAATTGTCTGACATGTTCAGCACAAGTCGAGAATATTGTTTTATAATTGTGCACTATTTTGGGACTTAACATGATTGTGGCAATCTTTGTTTACAAACTTTTTTTGCAAGCTGCTCTAGAGAGGGTCGAGGGAAATAAAAGTTCTGACTTTGAAAAGATTTATGATCAGAGATGTAAGTTTCAGAATTATCCTAGCCTAGATACTGATATTGGACATTCAAACTATGGTAATTTCTCGTGCTGGGACCTAATCCCTCACCCTCTCACAAGCGGCTTGGTAGGAGCCTGATGCCGATGGCGATAAGGGGTGTTCTTCTGTGATGCCAGTGGTTGATTTACACCTGTAGTATTGACCCTGACATGATCGACGAAATCCTGACTTACACCGGTTTCACCAAACCTTGTCATACAACTTTTTAAAACATAAATAAATAATGCTTACCTGCCCTCAGGGCAACAAGGGATTTAAAGTTTCACCGATAAGACCGAACGCAAGACCAATTTTGATAGCACGTGAGACCCAAGCTCACGTGAGCATTAAATTAAAAAAAGGAATATCAATGTTTAAAAAAAATTGAAATAGTAGTAAATAAAGGAAATTTATCAAAGCCTTAAAAGAGGGGAATGTAGAAATTCTCCTATGATATAGCTATCATGCTGCAAGTGCAAGTGCTGTCCACAGTTCCACAGGCTGAAGATAATCAGTAAAACAAAATGAACACATGCAATGTCTCCACAGGTTCATCTGCCCCTCCAACACTAGCATTGGAGTGGTAGTGAGGATAGATCACATGACTCAGTTCCCACGGTTGATCCAGTGCATTAGCAGCTGGATGTAGTAGATACCCTTATCCTAGTCTTTTGGAGGTACGCATCCTCTGAGCACCCCGAGGGTACCCCCGGTACCTCTCCAGCATCTGTGGCAAAGTGTGCATGATTGAGGAAAGTGTTGCTTTCAAGCAGTCCTTCTTCAGGATCATGTTCATGGATGCAATTGTGGATCACACAGAGGGCTGATGGGATTTGAGCTTGAATATCCATGTTGTACTTGGGTGCAATGAGGAGGATGCGGAAACAGTGTTTCAGAATGCCAAAGATCCACTTGATAATGTTGCAGGCTGATGAATGTCAAAGATTGAAGAGTTCCCATTTATTTGTGGGTCTAATTTAGCAACATTAGTATCATATACAGTTAAAAGTAAAAATAAATCACCGAAGACGAGACTGACCCCATTCGGCAAGGTGATATCACTCATGGTGATATGGAATGGATGTGCTAGGAAACCTCCATTGCCTAAGAAATATTTACCAGGTGGTTATGTAGATTGTGGGTTGTTGTGTCTTCAAACAACCAGGCATCCATTGTGGCGCCTTCTCAGCCAGTGAGCCAATAGATGAACTTTAAATTGAAGGAACAACCAATTAAACAGTTTTGAGAGAGGAAGCCTTCGCGGTAGCAGTGGAATGCTCACTCGGATGCTTGTGGGGTGCTGTGGATGTGAGAGCTGTCCAAGGCTCCTACTGCATCCTTAAAATATGGGTAAAACTTGGGGTTTTGGCATATCTTGGAAGGAACATGGTCCTGTGCTTTCGGTTGACAAACATGTTGTGTATACAGGGGTGCAGAAGAGAATATATTTTGTGGAAATATCTGCCAAAAGCTGTATGTTGCACTCTCCCACACATTCCTTAGGACTCCTCAAGGACTCCTCAAGGACTCCTCATGACCCAAGGAGTCCTCAAGGAGTCCTTAAGGAGTCCTCAAAAATCAAGGAATCCTCAAGGACTCCTTAAGGACTCCTCAAAATCAAGGACTCCTCAAGGACTCCTCAAGGAGTTTTCATGGACATAGTCAGTATACCTTTATATAATAGGGAACTCAAGGACTCCTCAAGGACTCCTCAATTCTGAGTAAATTTCACTTTGAATGGTCATTTTTATGAGTTTTCATGCAGTATGCTTATTTACAACAAGGAATCTGCTCAGAATTCTGCTGAGTTTTTGCAAAGTGCTGGCTTTTTTCAACTTTTTTGCATTTTTCTCACTCAATTTTGTGAATAAAACAAATCTGACACTATATATGGGATTGGGTATACAATTGGCATGCTAACCAAATTAGGCAATATTTTCCCATGCTCCATATTTGGTAGGAATTCTGAGTGAAGTCTGAGTTGAGTCCAAGTGGAGTCCAAGTGGATTCCTTGCAAAACATTGTAAATTTGTTCACTTTATTGCCACATTTCTAGTATACTCAAATATACAACAAGATAATAAATAGCTGTTAAGGTATTTCTTCACTCCTGTCTTTTTTTTTTCCTTTTCCTGCTTTACTTTGTCATCATTGTGACACACACATGTTTCCACTCCACTAAGTTATTAGGCTTACATCTGATGAACAGCTGCGGCATTGCTTTCCATATATGTTTTATTCACCATTCCAAGACACATACCCTTTTCATTTCCCCATATGTCACCTTCCTTTCAATTCTCTTTTTTCCTATATTCATTTCCTTGTCCATGGTTCACAGCCTTTATTTATATAGCACATTGTTTGCATGAACTTCAGACTCTAAAATTTGTATCACTTGTATGCAAAAACCAGTTGAAATTATTATTATTGTTGTTGTCACATGACTTGGCGGTTGCCGCTTTTGAACATGTTATTGAGAGGGTACTTCAAAGAGCTGTAGCTCACTCAATTGTGAATGGTTTGCTCTGAAATTTTAAATGTGAGGTATTTAGTAGTATAGCTAGGTGCAGCTGACAGGTGGAGTCATAATTTAAAGTATATAAAAAATCAAATTTTCCAGAGTTAGCAGTGAATAAAGTTGACTTTTTATATACTTTAAATTATAGCCCCACCTGTCAGCTGCACCTAGCTATACTACTAAATACTTCACATTTAAATTTTCTGAGCAAACCATTCACAATTGAGTGAGCTACAGCCCTTTGAAGTACCCTCTCAATAATATATTCAAAAGTGGCAACCGCCAAGTCACATGACAACAACAATAACAATCATTCTGTTGAGAATTGACTCAAAGCTACACAACTGAGTATTTCACTGCTCATATGCTTTCAGAGTCATACATTGGAGTTGGAGATGGATACAAGAAGATCACTTCTTTCAAGTGCTAAAAGCACACTCACAATGCTCCTTAAGTTCCATTTCTTTTTCTTCAAGAGGTGCTGGATTATGCCATTTTGGCACCAGAGTCTTTAACTTGGGGGTTAATGTAGTGGTAAGAGTCCACTCCACAAAATGTGTATAATGGTTAGGACCACATGATCCAACTGGATAGCAAGTTGAATCCAATTGATCAATAAGTTTGGATCAATAGAGATGTAGTAGGAGTCCACCATCTCCACAATATCCATTTTAGTTCACCTAAAATGTACCAAGTCCAGATGAAGTCCAACTTCAGTTCACCTTCACAGTCCTTCAGTCCTTTTCAAAATTTAGCTAGTCCACATGTACAAGATGAACACAAGATGGACTCTACAAGGATGAACTGATGAATCATTTAAAGGCTAGGAGTCAATTGCAATTATATTGGAATGATGCCAAAATTTTCAAACCACCATGTTCACAGACTATTTTGCTTTTTTCTCATTCAATTGTGTCTTTGGTTTAGAGGTCACATGGGCATGTTATCTGTTTTATAATAGTTTCATATATTTGCCGCTCATTCTACTAGTACAATTCAGGTACAGTATTCAATGGCTCCTTTGAACACAAAAAAATTAACCTAAAATGCCACAAGTAGCCAATTACCTTGAGCAAAATCTGAGCAGACCAGAAGTTGCTCATATATTTAAAGACATCTCATACCAATTTTCGAAGAAATCTGTTAGTATTTGAATGTTTTATGATCAAAACATTAGTGTTCAAGGAGTGATCAGAGTTCTCTCTTTGTGAATATTCAGTTTCTAATTTTATTGGTGGTTCTGAATAAAAATCAATATCCACATAGGTTTGGATGATGCACTGATGGAATTAGAACACTTTTTAGCAGTAGAAATCAGTACAGAATCAATTCTATTAGGGTGTTCAAAGGACTGGTAGTGTTCAAAGGAGCCATTGAACACTGTAAAGTCCTGAACAGGATTGAAGGTCAGTTCTTACCTTTTCACTCCACAGACACAGTTGCCATATAATAGCTGGTTTGTTTTATTGCTATTTTCATATATAATGACATTTTGAAAAACAAATCTTTTAAAGAAGGAGGTCCTAGTAAAATGATAACTTGTGAAATACTGCACCAAATTACATAGTCTGAGAGGGATGGTTTGTCTATGTTCTAAAGGGCATCTTTCCCTCTATTTACAATTTCAAAATATGTGTTATATAAAAAGTTATGGGTGAATTGTTGATTTGAGTCATTGCAACTTGTACAATGAATATCTTTACAAGAAATGCTTGGATTGACATGGTTGTAGAGAGAAAGTTGTTCTATTTCTCAAGGGCTACAAGAGCCCATACTGCATTTTTCTGTACTTTGAAATTTTAAAGGACAATTACACAAAAACAATCTCTGTATAAATAACATCACAATAATCTGCTAAAGTCCAAAATACAAGAAAATGCGGTATGGTATGACGGGTCTGACTGGACTTTATTGTTTATGTTAGCTTAGTATCACTTTATCTTCGCACACCATATGAATACAAAATAAATATGTCAAATACAAAATATATCAGATATCTGCCAAAGAAAGGAATATCACGACAAAATACTCAGGATTTAACACTTTGCCAGCTTTACCCAGGTATTAAGAACTTTGACACCAAGCAATCAGCTTTTCTGACAATGTGCCAACTTTGCAACGCAACAAATAACTTTGCAAGGGTGTGAATTTATTTTGCACACAGTCCTGAAAACTTTGCAGAGGTGTCAATTTATTTTGAACGTCATCTCAAAAACTTTGCAAGGGTGTCAATTTATTTTGCACGCAGTCCTGAAAACTTTGCAGAGGTGTCAATTTATTTTGAACGTCATCTCAAAAACTTTGCAAGGCTGTGAATTTATTTTGCACGCAGTCCTGAAAACTTTGCACAGGTGTGATTTATTTTACACATGGTTTGAATTTATTTTGCACGTCATCTCCAACTTTGCAAGGGTGTAGAATTTCTTACTGTACAAACACCATCCCCACCGACATTGAGTTACTTGGTCACTTGATGGCAGCCCATCCTGTAGAGAACTTGTTGCCCCTGCAAACTATCATGGCTGCATATGAAGCGCTAGGTGACCGAGTCAATGCAGCCCTTCGTACACAGGTTGGCAATGCCACATGATTGAACAAAAATCGAGATGAATGCCTGCGCTTGATGACTGCAGTGCAGGAGGTATGTTGTAAGCCCAATAATGACATTGTTTTCGGCTTACTTTTCTGAAGCATGCTACTATCATCTCACCTCAGAACTGATTGATAATTGACACTCACCGCGTTTCGGGCCTGGGTAGAGGGCAGGTTGCGAGTTAATTTCAGTTTGAATAAATGAATGTAAAAACGGTTACCACAAGTTAACCTGAATTTGGGTTAACCTAGCAGGATCAAGTTCGCCGGTTAGATCTCATATCATCAACATCATCACAGACTAGCTTTAGCATCGTCTACCGGATTCTATCTACAAGGAAGTCATCTAGATCAACCTGTATTGGACTATGCGACACCACCTAGCTTGACATTATTCTACACTGTCTCTACGTACGATACGAGATAATCCCAGGTGACCTATTCCCACCTCAGCTTGACAGCCTTACCTAAGTCGTATCAACTGCCTGCCAGCGCCAGCGTGCACTTAGGTATTTTCTTTTGTTCTCTCCTACTACATCAGGAAATCGGGGAGCTGCAGATATATCCAGGTGGAGTTGATAATTGACAAACAGACTATTGAGCCATTGCAATGTCATATCTGGCCATAAAAGTGCATTCAAGTACATGTAATTATTATGATAATTAGTCATTTGCACTCAGATTTGCAGAAAATGGATCACTGTATATAAGGAGTTACCATATACTTATAATTATTCTACTGAAATAGCATTTTTTCACAGACTTGTAAAACCATGGCCATACTATATAGGCCATTACAATAAACATCTAATTATTCCTGTGAAATATCATGTTAGAGCAGTCTTGTGGAATCATGACCATACAATATAGGCCATTATGATAAATCTTCAATTATTTATGTAAAATATCATTTTGTGGCAGTCTTACAGAACCATGGCAATAGAATATAGAGTATTATACACCAATACAATAAACAGTTAATTATTCCTGTGAAATCTCATTTTGGGGCAATTTTGCAAAATCATGACCATACAATATAGGCCATTACGATGACCATCTAATTGTTCCAGTGAAATATCATGTTAGGGCGGTCTTGTAGAATCATGGCCATACAATATAAGCCATTATGATAAACATTTAATTGTTCCAGTGAAATATCATGTTAGGGCAGTGTGATTCTCTCTGTAGAATCATGGCCATACAATATAGGCAGTTATGATAAACATTTAATTACTTGTGTGAAATATCAGTCTTGCAGAACTACAATCCACAACATTCTGGCAGCACTGCACAATGGAATGGACATCATCCTCTTGGCACTTTATCTCCTTAGAAGGAGATCATTCCTGATCCTTGTTTTGATGAATCATCTTCATTAAGGCTACAAAGTCAGCATAGCTGTAGATTGCAACAATAACATGAGCAAGAATGCAAAGATTACCCAATCAAGTGAAGAACACACAAAGAATGCAATCCACAGGCAATTTGCACATCCTGTTTCTTGGTAGTAGCTAATCAGCAGAAAATACATCAGACCAATGATTACAATCAGATAGAGAAACCCACCCTTTAGTAAGACATGATGTATCATAAAGTGCACTTTGAAGGCCAAGTAAAAGTTTAGGCCTTATCAACAGAATAATTATGCACACATCTGGCCTTGTCAATCCCTATTCTGAAGGCAATCTACCAGTGCATAGTCCAATTATATTTATTTGGAAATCAAACCATTTTTTGCACATACCAGAGCAACAATAACAGTGCATTTCCCATCCTGCTTAGTGAATGACACGGGTTTTTGAACCCGCACGGGTCGGGACCAGTGGGTAATGCGGGTACGGGTACGGGTTGAGATTCCGGTACCTGCCAGCTTCAAAACAAGCCTGGGATCATCCAAAATGGTTAAGAACTGAGTGAGATATGATCACACAGGGTGCACAGTAGCATACTATGTAACAAAGTATGTTGAATGTATTGGGAAAGTATACTAAATATTGTTATCATATTGTTGCACACAGTATTCAAAGAGTATTCAAAATGATGATTCAATATTTTGAAACAAAGTACCTTACCAGTATCAAAGAGCAATTTTACAGTACTGCTTCAATAATTTTAATAAATGTCTTGTTATTGAAGCAGTACTCTAAAATTGTCATTCAGTACTGGTAATTTACTTTGTTTCAAAATATTGAATCATCATTTTGAATACTCTTTGCATACTGTATGCAACAATATGATAACAATATTTAGTATACTTTCCCAATACATTCAACATACTTTGTTACATGGTATGCTACTGTGCACCCTGTGTCAAAACAATGATTTGATCATATCTCAGTCAATTCTGGACCATTTTGGATGATCCTGGAGGCATTCTGGACCGAAAACCCATGCAGGTCACGGATATGGGTACAGGCGGGTATGGATATGGGTAGATAGGTTTATACCTGCGATAAACCTGCGTCATTCACTAATCCTGCTGAACTTCTTATACTATCACTTTGTCATGGCAGACATCCCCCATGATAATGGCTTGCTCTAATGTTGTAGTAGTTGTCATGCAAGATTTTTGCCACATCCTTGCAATTGTTTCTTGAGAAACAGTATATTATACTGGGGACCAGCAACGCCACTGCCAAATGTGTTCAGCATTTGACCTCAAGATAAAATAGCTCATCACTCTTCAGCAAGCTCACATTTCAGTTGGATGTAAGAGAAGAACTTGTAGATAATTAAAAAATGCAAAAATTGTTTGGAACAGATTTTTTGTTAGTGTCCTTAGTCTTGTGTATCAGGGGAAAGTGCCAAATACACAGATTGTGACACAGAAACACATTATTGTAAAATTGATGTATTGCAAGCAATGCACAGTAATAAAAATTCAAAAAAAAATAGGGACATGATTTAAAACATGCTTAGCTTAAAATGTGATATTCTGGAATTTTCTAGGTAACAGGTTCACCTGAAAAGTGCAATTCTAATGAAAACTGGAGCCCTCACAACATACCTCATAGCAAAAAGTTGGGAGGGTTTAAACAAATTCTGTTCTGAACAATTTGTATACATTGGTTATTGTTATGTTTTTCAACTCCGCAACTCCGGTTCCAACTCTGGTACCTGCCATGACGATTCTATATTACCACACCTTCCTTTTTTATCCCCGTTTACCTTTTGTCTTCTTTTGGACATTGTTGTTTATTCTTGTTCTTGTTCTCTTTTCTTCCTTTCTTCTAGAACAACCCAGACCAACCATGGACACATCCACATGACCTTGCTGTACCCAAATAATCTC